>JBAMIG010000025.1:9901072-9921585 GCA_037177335.1 Kiunga ballochi
CTATCTATCTATCTATCTATCTATCTATCTATCTATCTATCTATCTATCTATCTATCTATCTATCTATCTATCATTATATTTAAACATTATATTGCTATAAAATATATTTTAAATAAAATTTTCCTTATAAAATATTTTCCCACTCAGATTGTTGATTTACCATCATTCCCTCCAATTATTAATTATCCAATGAAGCATATTTATTTTGATGCGAAAGTAGTATACACACACACACACATATATGTGTATATATATATATATGTATATATATATATATATATATAATGTATTGTATAGTATAGTATAGTAGTGACATCCCCAGCACATTTAATTCTTCTCAGGTGATGTGATTAATGGCATGAGCTGCACCTGGGCCCGGTGTGCTCTCCACCCTTCATAAACCCTGAGCTGACCTGCTTCTTGTTTTTACTATTGGAGCTACGTTCAGAACGCAAACCTTCCCCAGAATACTGTGCTAAAAATGGTGTATTTCCTCTAAAAGTACTTAAACATGAGCTGACAGATGGGTGCAGAGAGAAACTGCTTAGATTTGCCTGCTTTCTATTGACAGCAGACACTGCAGAAGCATCAGATGAACAGGGAAGCAGATGATGCACACATGAAGCCATGCAGAAGCCTCTGCAACCATCCTGTTGCTATCTCCCTCTCTGAGCAGACATAATCAGGTCAGCTAGAAGTGGAAGCTGAATGTGACATGTTGCTTTTTTAAAAGCAGACATGCTCATGCAGGCTTGACTTACCTTCCTCCCTGGGAAAAAAATGAAGATGTAAAGCTTTACAGCCATCAATCAAAATCAGCTGAGTTAGACTCTTTCAAACAGGTCTTTAAAAAGAACATGGGGTGAAAATATACTCACTGCACCTCCTCGACTACTACTTCCTCAACATCATCCGACATCCTGGATTACAGTAGCCTTAATGAGAGAGGGTTGCGGATCAGGAATGACATCCTATTTAAATCTTCCATGCATCACATTGAGCTCATGTGAATGAAAAAAAGCTCAAGGACATTTATTTTTGTGTTATTTTTCATGCTTCATTGTCCTCTGAGTGATTCCACTTCTACCTGGAGTTCTTCTACTCTTTGCAAAGGGGAGAAAATAAAAACTAAAGTGTGCTGGAACCTGTTGTAGAATCAGAAATGGCCGCTGCAGACCCATGGCTTTAAACAATGCTCAGCCATTTCCTCTGGGCTCTGATCGCGGCTGCAGACGGCTGAAGCTGCCCCTGATGCACGTGAAAGCGTGCACAGAGCGCTGGCTTTGATGTGAACGCCTGTAAACAACCTTTTGCAGGTACTGGAACGGCTTTGAAGCGCTGCAATGGCAGAAATGGGATGTTCAGGCTTTACATGCTATTTGTGTCAGAAGTGCTTCTGCTGTAATGGAAAGAGTTTGAATGATCCCTTCCTGTTTGGTCTGAGTGTCAGAGTGGGCTTTACCCAAACGGTTTCATGTTCACCTCTGATTGTTTGTCAACAAAAACAGTCAGCAAGGTTTATGCATTTATTGTACTTGTTCTGTACTGATGGACGGGCTGTGACTTCTGCAGGACATTTCTTTGTTGTTATTCCTCGCCTGAAGAAAAACACCAGGAAATAATGCAACATGTCATAAAGTTCTAAATAAAAAATAACTGTAAAGGAATAAATTGCCAGTGATGCACGGCTGCTTCTCAGTTTGCCTGAACGAGGCGACCCTGACACCGTATGGGATCAGGGTCATGTCATAATGCCGTGTGGGTAATCTCCATGAAATGAACAAACCGTGAGCGGTTTCCAGGCCGGGGCCGCGTAAATGCAAGCTTTTGATCATTTTATCTTAAACAAGTGGTCTGTACATAAATACAGATCAATGTTTGCGATCAGGTTGAAGGTTATTGGGATCCATGTGGCAGTGTGGTTGCACACAGCACTTCACTGGAACCTGTTTGTTTTCCAGAGGCTTATAAATCAGCAGATAAAAAAAAGCAATGCCATTTCTTCTGAGGTGTGGAAGAGTGCAAAGGTCTATTTTTAAGAATAATAGGGTGATATTCTGAACAGGTGTGCAGCGACTCCTCCAGACACCGGCTAACCCTGCCTGCTCCAGTAAATCAATTCAGACAGGCTATTTTTGCTGTAACAGCTTTAACGGACAGCTGCTGCTTAGGGCAACATTTTCCTGTAGCATTGTTCTTTAAAATGTATTCTTCATCACAGCAACAGGTCAAAGATTAGTTTTAGGTCTATAAGTCCTGAACACCTTGCAGATAGGGAGTAAAATGCACAGCTTCACCAGCCTGGCTGCAGGCCTGTTTCTGTCCAAGCTGTTTCAAAGACCAGCTGCACATTCAATTCCTGCTTTCCATATTTGCACCTTCTCTAAATATGGTTGCTGCCCCAAATGAATGCCTCTGACCCTTCTGTTGTGTATATGCTTAAAGCAAATACTCTGCAGGCTGTGGAGGTCCTGAGTTATTGATTATTTGTATCATCGAACGAGCATCTGAGGTAAAAAAAAAACCAATGTTTTGAGGAGAGCCCGACCAAAAGAAACAGAAGAGCAGAAATAAATAAAAAAGCCAGTGTATGAGGGCTTCATGGTATTAAATGTGTATTTGCTTTAATGAACGCGATCAGTTGTGTTCTGGCTGAAGCTGTGGAACAACACGCAGTCTGGCAGCGGCAGGAATGTTGCGGGTGCTGCTTTCAGCATTAGGCAGCATTAAGGCAAAGCCTGCAAAGTATGCTACCAATACGAGCGTCTCAGGGGCCGGCTTAACACCTCCTTCACCCGCATATGCACTGCTCACATAGCAGAGTCATCCTAGACCATATCGGAGGCAGTCAGTGAAACATTTCTGGATGAAAAATAGCTTGTTAACTCATCAAAGCACAAAACCTGCAATTAGGATTATTTTTCATATTTTTAGATAAATAAAACAATGTCATAATGTTAGTGGCTTTTTCTCTCTCTCACCCCTCCAGGTCATGCTCAGCTCTTACCTAGCACACTGTATATTCCCTGAAGAAGAGATGGGATTAGCAGCAAGTGCTGGTCTTATTGTTCCACACCAGACAAAGACAACTTCAATCACTCCCTCGAACTAAAGCCCAAACTTAATACAGCCCCATCTGTCATGTGACCACATATCTTTTGTATGACTGGTTCAGACAGCCGGTTCTATTGTGGGAGACAAAGAGATGACTTCTACCTGCAGAGAAATGCTCAAAGTGCATGGCATGAAGTGCACAAAGGGCAGGAAACAAACCCACATCCCAAAGTGGAAATAAGTGTTGTTCTAGTGAAACATGTTACAGAGCTGTGCTGCAGCGGGAAGAAATGAATGAATACATGGAGAAAGCAGTTCTGTTTGTACTGGTGATTGTAACAGGTCTTAGTGGGAGCACACAGACATAAATATGTTGAGGAAAATATTTAATATTTCCTCACAAAGTACATAAAAGTGTTGTGAATATATAACCCAGTTAACTAATACTGACTTAATTAACCTGATAAGTGCACATTTACAGCCCTGCAAATGTGTTGGAGCAGGGAGACAATGACAGAAATGCAGGACTCTTGTGATCTCTGGTACAAACCAGTGCTTTGCTTTTCACCTACCTTGACCCGGTTCCTGCACTGCGTTGCTGTTTTGCTCGTTTGCAGCCTGTGAGCATAAAAAGCTGCCAGATGTGCACCGATTGTGTCACACATGTTAAAAATGTGCAAATATCCACACAATAAACAGCAATAATGATCCTAGTTGGATTAAAAATAAATATGCTGTAACTTTTGACTCATCTTTTCCTGTTTTATTTGCTCATACATGGTTAGGACACATTAATTTAGAATATATTGTAATTTTATTGGTTGTGAATTATGGATCTCAGAATTTACCGACACTGAAAGCAGCAGAAGTTCCGTTTACCTGATCACAAAAATGCTGCTGGAGGTTAACTGAGACCCGTTAGCATCTACGGCTGTTTGCTGCGCACATCTAAATGCACCGTCCAGGTAAATCTGCTTCCAGATTAACCAGGTGTGTTTTGTAAGCAGGACAGAGTTCTGAAAGGCAACGCTGCATTTTGGAATAGCACAATGTCTTTATTGCTGTTGAGTCAGGAATACAATGTGAAAAACATTCATCTGCTTGGAAAGAGGGAACAGATAATGTGTTTTGCATAGACTTAGTGCTACACAAACAAGTGCCTGGTTAAACATGGAGAATAAAAACACATTAAATGGACACAAGGATGTAAAAAATACAGCATAATGAAATCACTGTATTGAAAAAACATAAATGTCACATTAATTCATTGTGGACAACATTTTGGTCGAGCTCCTCGGCTGTTTGGAGGAGGCGTGGAGCGTGATTGTCCAACTGAGCAGTAGCAACCATCAATTTAATGCCCTGACAAACCGATCATCTTATCAAAGCCTGTGATGCACGAACACTACGAGCTACCTAAAAACACGTCATACAAAATATGTAAAAACTCCTGCTGCGGTGAGGCTTTTCTGCTGCTCTTTATGTGGGGAGAGTTGTCATTGCAATCATAAGGCGAGAGGTTTTATATAGTGGTAAATATCCTTTTGCACGGCGACCCTGCTGCATGCACAGGCACCCTGGTTTCATGTTGCCTGCCCGCAATTTGCAAAGCGTGTGCATAGATGCAATCAAAAAGATACTGTGAATGCTTTGCACATAGTCTTTACATGATAAAACCTACAGCTTTAAGCAGCAAAGGCACCTTGTGCATTTAAAGAGGAATGTCTGAAGCTCCAAAGAGAAAAAGATAAAGACATTAAAACTTAAATAAAAATGACAAAAAGGATAATAAAAGTCTTAATGGCCCTCTGAATACTCAGCCTTTCTGTCATCTACAAAATGATCTGTCTGTTGGTGAATAGTTTTGGCTACTAATAAAAAGGAAAAATGACCTTTTATTATGAGTATACAGATGTTATATATGATACATTATGATAGGTCATATTCAAAACATCACTGGTGCTAACTTATATTAATCGGAGCATCGCTGCACTATTATTAAGACATAAAGTGTAATGGGCTAAATTCTAGAAGTGCTTATATTTCTATCCTGAACTGGTGAACGCTGATAAAAACTGTGTGAAGCTTTAAATATAAATAAAAAGAGATGGATAATAATCGGCCATCTCTTTGGGACGGGGAGCCTTTAAAGCCGTCCGCGCCGTCGCAACGTAACCATCATCTGAATTTGAGCTTTTTTGTCTTAAATGAGAAGAAATGAAACGTGTCCAAATTTCACAGCATTGTTTTCACAAAGCAAAAATCATTGTGCAAAGGCACTACGCTTGGCATCAGGGTCTCTCCTCTCCGGGTCCATGGTGGGAGTGCGGTCAATATTTGGTTTTTAGGTCAGAGTCTTGGATGGTTGTGGTCCCCCAGCTTCAGTTCTTCCACACATTAGTGCCCCATGCCTGTTGAGAGGAACAAAGCGTCTCTATCAGTGGCTGCTGGGTTAATGGTTCTGGTCTTCTGACACACGGGTCACACTACCCAACACACACCACAGGTACCTGCACCTGCACAGAACCCATATGAGGTGACATAGTATTGTAAAACTGACTCTAAATACATGTGCATCTAAAACAGGCCAGAACTAAAGAACCCTGATGGAGAGTGTGACCGGTGAGCCGAGCTGCTAACGTGTTCTAGCCTGCGGTCCATAAGACCCCACCGCCAGGTCACAGTGAGGAAGGTGCACAAATCCTTTGTCATCATCAGAGACTTAGATGGTGTGGTAATCTCCAACATACCTACTAGTAATGTGACAAACCAGCCTGGCGGGAGCTCGGCTTCTACAACTCATCGGTGGTACCAGGTGGTACCACCTGAGCTGCAAACGTGGCCGTGTGCACGAGGGAAAAAGCCCAAACGTTTGAGTGGCGTCGCCACGGCTGTTATGTTTCTAGAGGTGAAGCTGGAGCATGCATGTGCTGCACATTACGTTGACATGTACTCATGTTCCCCCTGCATTCCTGCTGCTGCTGGGGAACAAAAGGCAGCATTTTAAAATAGCACCGATGTATTAACGGCATCCTGCCATGCCGGGGGGCCAAACGGGCCGAGCGCTGGCTGGCCTCGCCCCGTTTGGCCTCGCCCCGTTTGGCCTCGCCCCGTTTGGCCTCTCAGACACATGGCTCTGAATAAATCAAAGCTCTTGTGACAAAATAACAGGAATAAAAAGAAGGCCAGTGTGGCATCATGTGCTGGAGCTGCTTTTACTGAAGGGCGGGGTGGACCCGAGTCCTGCTGCTCTTAGCTTGGTTTCCTGTTACTGTCTCACTGCAACTCATCCGCTTTGTGTTCATCTTTACTGAATAAAAAGGAAACTGCTGCATCGTTTCCTCTCCACCTGAGCCTGAAACCGTCCAATCAGAGCATCACATCATTGAAACGGCTTCAACCTCATTAGAAACGTTTCCTATCCTGCTTTGCTGCTTTGCCGTGTTAGCCAACACGGAAAACTCACCATTGGCGACTGACTTGGTCTCCCCTCTGCCTGCCTCCTGGAAGACACGACAACAGAAAGGCGGTAAGACGGCAGTGATGGGAATCCCACACCGGCCGCTCATGTTGCTTTTCCTCACATCACAGCATGGTTAATGCTAGCGCCTACTCTTCCTCACATCCTGGGCCTTTGCTTTACGTCAGACCACAACTCGCTCCCAAGTGGCTGCTATGACATCCCTGTTACACGCTCTTATATCAGCAGCTCAGAAAAAACTTTTTGCTTTTTAAAACATACTAAACTCATTGTTTTAAACTGCGAGGAGTCAAACTGGTCCCAGTAAAAACCCAGCTTGAAGCTGGGAGCAGTGGTTTGTGGGATGCAGAAGCAAAGAGCGGTGATGTGAGACAGCCATTTATAAAACCATTATAAATAAACAGCTGTAATGTGGCTTTTCTAGATGCTCTAACAAGCTGTGAATGTGCAGCCTGCTTCCTTATGGCCTCCTTTCTAGCTTTTACTGGCAAACCTTTCAGCTGTTCCCTCTTTAAAATGAAGAATAAATGGTCTTTTTACAGTAATTATCGTTACGCTCGTGTCCAAACCAAGCAGAACGGGGTGCAGCTGAGCGGGGTGACAGCAACGTGTGTGGTCATTTGATGATGAGCACACTGAGGGAGCGTCTCTTTACCTCTGCAGGCATATTCCAGATTGAACGGTGAGGCCAACTAGCTATGAGAGTTCTTTAAAACAAAAACAAACACAAGTGACTGTTACTCCCAATGCAGGCTAAAATAACACCACCACGCATTTCTTTTCCAGCTCTTCAGCTAAAACGTACGTAGCAGCTTTCCAACACCACAAAGCACCTCATGTGGATGTACTCCATGGTGTGTAACGCTCACAGGGCTTTTGCACACAGGGTAGGACCGCTGCTCTAATCGCCCTGCAAAGCTTCCCTCATGTTGGATCAATAAAAGCTACCTTTGTTGGAGTGGCGCCTTTGTTTTCCCATAGATTCCTCTTGTTGGTGACATCAACCGGCTTCAGGTCCTGACAAAGTGAAGGAGACAGGAACAGATGAGGACTTGTACATCTATTTAACGGCAGAGGGAGGGCAGGACAATGGAGGACTGATGGACAGTGTTTGTCCAACCTGCCTGCACAATGCTCAGTAACATTTATGAAAAGGCAACAGGTCTTAAAAAGGTTTCCTTTCGAGATTATTTCTACTTAATGTTACTTTTTAAGCACGGAGCACTTTTAGCATAAATATTTGCTAACTGAAAAAAAGGAGTCTAAGATTATTCTGCATTAATAAGCTACACATGGACAGAAAAAGCAGACTGCAATGACTGCAGATGGGAATATTTTAAGCCAGCAGGTGGCGCCAGATGGATTGTTTCTCATTCTGATCCAGTCGCTGCATTTATGTCCTTTTTAAATGATCATGCAGTGTTCAGTAATGATAGCATTATATAAGCTTACAGCAGGGCTGACGTCTGTCCATCTGTATGTTAGCATGAATGCTGCGCAGCTAAAGGACTGAAAACTTCAACAGCACTGAACTATGTGGGTGTAGCTCGCATTTATCCCTGGATGCTGACTCGGTTTATTTGCACGGACGTGTAGACATCACTGGAAGTTAGTGGCATAAACCTAAAACTAAAATCCTTCTTTTATGAAAACTAATCCATTTCTGGCATAATAGAGGTTTACATCAACCCCAGAGGGTCGATGACGCGTTGCAGATCTACGTGTTTAGGGTTTAAATGTGTTTCCTGGCAGCAGAGGACAGAGGAACGGTGCTGACTTACCGCTGGCCTTCCTCCTGGTATCTTGCTACTCTCTGGGGTTTTATTCAGCCAGTCATTGATGCGGCCTGCCACGCCTGTTTTCATCACAGCTGCTTCCTGTTTTACAGGGGTTAAAGGTCAGTGAAGCCAGGTCATTGTGTTCTATGGAGGCAGAGAAGAATCTGCTGGTCCCTGAAATCCTGTCTGCCATGTGTACTCTATTTCTTTACCTTAAATGTGTTGGCACCACTACCAGGTGAGGTGAATACGTTGCCTTTCTCCCACATGCTCTTAATGTTTTGTATGCTGTCGGTGACCATGGGGAGATCCACCGCTCCAGAGCGAGGAGATCGACACTCCCTGTTCTCTCTCTGCAGAGAGCAAACAGCAATGGTGGACTTTATAAAGACATTTAGCGGCCGAGCAGACTTCACAAACGGCCTTTTACTGATTTTTTTCTGCATAAATGGAACCTGGTTCAACATTTCCCAGCCGGTGCTGCACGAACCTGAGCAGCTGAGGTGTACTGCTCCAGCCTGTTGTCTATCTTGGACACGACGGGGGAATGAGCTGCTTTCACAGTGCTGCTGGGCAGAAGCAAGTAATTAGCTGCATGTCTGGATAATATTGCCCCTCTTCCGCTTACCGGAAACGAATGATGCCACGTGTTTTTACCTTTTCTGCGCCGACTTGTTCAGAAATTCAGCTCGCTCTCCGATCTGAGAAGAAAGTTTAGAGACCGTCTGAAATAGCTGCTTCATCCACTGCTGCTGCTTTACATGACATAAATGTGGAGCAGCATGAACACACCGACTGATTTATGACTTTACAGGTCATTATGTAGTTTTACATGAACCTTTAAAGTCTGACATTACTTTTGCCCTGTTTCCTTTTATACGGCCAACCAGAGGCCTTCTCCTGACCACCGACACGATGTTCCCTTCGCCGTGCAAAGAAAACGCTTTGCAAGCATTTTGCATGCATGTTTACACACAAACACAAAAATACACAGCAAGCTGTTTCCAATTCCTGCCGTTAGTCTGTGGGAATCTCAGAGGATTGTTTATGATCTATGAGGGGCAGTGCATGTGTTGCTCCAACGCACACAAAAAGAAATGGCAGCAAAACGTCTCTCACCTCGTCCTCTGTGAAAAGGGACGTTTTGCTCAGCTGTGACCGAATGTGGGAGTTCCAAAAATACTCCCCGGCAGGAAATTCCCCATTCTCACACGCATTTTAAACACAGTTACAGTAATCCTGTTAACCCTAATCGCTTTCCTGCATATCCCTGTGGCCTGTCCTTCATTTCAGCCGGCTGTCTGTCTCTGCCAGAGAACGCTGTGCTTTATCTGCAACACAGAGCGGGGTTATGCTGCTTTGCTGCTGATAACATGGAGGCGTGCTCCTGGGACTGTGTGCTCCACTGGGAGCTTATACCTTGTCGCATGACACATTATTCAATGTTTTAATGTAACTGAAATCATATAATAGTAACTGTCAAGCAAAAAACATGGCAACAAGAAATTAAGAAATAGCGTATACGCTCACCTGGATGCGCATTTAAAAACATTCAGGCTGGAAAAAGCTTATGGCATGGAATTTACTCCGTATGTAAAAACAGCAAAATGTCCTACTTTGTGGGGAAAAAGTTTCACTAATACAAAGAATAATGTAGTAATATGCAACACCTTCCTATGGTCCTGATCCTGCTTCTCTATCCTGCATTCTGTCTTCATGACAGGACATAAACCTGTTTAATGTGGATTTAAAAGCAACGTACAATAAGAGTAAATGCCATTAGATGTGCAGCAACCCAGGAGATATTGGTTGTGGTGGAAATGCTTCAGTGTTGTTTTGCCCTGTTGGGCTGTTTAGTAAACTGAACTTTCATGCAGATAATATTTGCTTCCTTAAACAGAACCCATACCTGTGTTTTGGTGATTGACATGAAAGATATGGTCATGAGAAAACTGACACAAGTAGGCTGCAGGTAAATACACCTGTCTCAGGTGTAAAAGGAATCTCTTTAAACACACCAAAACCAGGCATGCATCCAATCAAACTAAAAAGCAACAGAGAGGAAACAAATAGCATGCTACAGGTACAAACACAGCACAGTACCTACAGTGAACACGATGACAAAGTAAAGCCGAGTCTGAGGGTGAGAGTCATACAAGCAAAGTTTTTTCCTGGAGGTGTGATCAGTGTTTCATATCAGAGCTTCAGCCCGGAGTCTCACCGGGTTGGACCAAATGAATATTACTGCTAACTGTCACTAATTAGATTTTCTGTGTGTGTCAGAAAACATGAAGCCAGAGTTACATACATGTCTTTCCTCTGAGTGCTCCTTCATCTCCCTCTGACAACACTTCACGAAAGCAGCTAAAAGAGGTGAGAGGTGGGTCATCTGGCACTTAATCTCTCAAAGTATTTTGATGTTTAGCTCAAGCTTTGTGGCATTTCACGTTGTACGGGGAGACGGTTATTCTGTCTCCATTCAGCTGATGAATCATTTTAGGGTGTAATAAGCTATTTTCCATGACATAGTGTCATAAAAAGGCTCAGGTTCAGCATCTAGTTTATGTCCTACAGGGAATAAATGTGGATTCACTGAGACTTGCAAAAAATAATATTCTGTTATTATGTATTTGTTAGAAAAAGCTTTACTTCGTCAGCCAATCACGTTACGCGCAGCTGGCTGTATAAAATCACAGCCTTTACATTAACATGTCCACGTGTGATGTGTTTATTCTCTGTGCTCTCAGATCCATCATCTATCACCAGCTCAGAACCAGAACAATGTGAAGGGATGACTGCCATCAACACCGGGCTTCTGATGTGCACGTTCTCCGTCACATGGACGGAGAAACAACTTGCCGGGCAGATGGTAAAACCAGACCAGCTGCTGGTTTCAGAGTCGTGTTCTCTTGTTGGTCTGATTGTAGCACTAATTCACAGTGTGATGTGTTCTGATCTGAGCCGAAGTGGACCAAAACCTGCTTCTAATGAAGACCCAGTAAACCAGAGATTTTACTGTAGGTTTTTTAACCAAAGGAAAAGCTTTTAATTATCCTAATGTGCTAAATGTTGGTAATGTGAGTGAAGAGGTTGAGTTAGCATTATACACATACATAGATATGTATAATAATATGTGGCAGCTCTGTGTGTAAGGACCCAGCCTGCAGGCCCATAACTGCTAAATAAAGCCTGCAGACAGAGGCCTTACCTGTGGAGCCCAGGAGTTTCACGTCGGTACTGACTGGGACCCATCCTGGGGCCCATTAAACTAAAACATCATTGCACCTTCAAAATAGCCCAAAGCTAACCCTCATAGGTCCCACATGGACATGCTCGCTGTCTCAGAACTCGCCACCTTTGCTCTACCGGACTGAAAAGCTGGACGGGAACAGAAAGTGAGTTGGACAGAGGCTGTAACAAAAGGTGAAAGGTTGAAAAGGCTGTTTTACCTTCAGAGAGGAACCCCGAGGACTGACACACTTGAAGGGTTTGTCCTCTCCATCCACAGTGTCTTCCACTTTCTGTCTTTTCTCAGCAGCCTCTGCTCTCCTCCTTTCAATCTCCTCCTTCATCTTCCTCTTTTCCTCCTGAAAGTTGTAACCGCGTTAAGCAACCTTTTAACATCTTCAGACGGGAAGCGAGTTTGTTGACAGGACAGCATAGCGAGTCTTATCTGGATCCAGATTTATAAGCCGGTAAGTCTTTAAAAGCACCATTTTGTCTCCTTTTTGCTGAATGACAAGTTAAAAAGACAGAGATGCCATTTTAGAAACCATTTGTGTCAAACTCAGATGAAGGGTGACGCTTGGCAGTATATCAGCCCTCTCCAGCTTCCTTGTCTTGGTTAATTAGTCTGTATCTCTGGGCCATCTTTTAATTACAAACCAAAAGGCCTCATTAACATCACACAAGAGAAGAAGAACAGAGGCAGATAGTGCGAGACGGGCCGCCACATCCCGAGCCAAGATCAACAACGAAGCCTCGTCAGCGCCAGAGCGGGAAGGATTGGCGGGAAATGGACAGGAATACAAAGGAGTGCAAGGTTCTCCTGTTTGCATTGCATAAACATGATCTGTTTTCAGAGGAGGAAGAAGGGATGGCATGCGAGTTACAGATGAAAACCTGAATGTGCTGACTCATGATGACGTACGTCACAAGCACCACCAGTGGGATGCAGAAAGAGCTGAAGAAGAACTGAAGAGGTTACCTCCTCTCTGGCTTTCCTCTCTGCCTCTTCCTGCTTCCTCTGTCTCTCCTCCTCCTCCAGCACCTTCCTCCTCTCCTCCCTCTTCCTCTTCAGCTCCTCCAGCTCAGCTTCGGCCTCTTGCTGCTTTTGCCTCATCCGCTCAAACTCCTCGCTCTCTGCGTCGTCGCGGCGACGCTTCAGCTCCTCCAGCTTGCGCTCTGCCTCCAGGCGGGCGTTGTCGTCCTGCTCGTCTCCTGGAGACACCTCGGGGGAACGCATGCTGCCGCGGCTGGCAGAGGAAGGACACATGCAGGGTTAACGCTGACATTTGATCCAGACTGAATATTTAAACACGCAGTTGAGGGATTTCACTCGCAGGAACACACGAGGACAAAAACAATCACCTCTGTACAGGTACCGTTACAGCTCACCTCCGGTGGCCTGACGGTGTTTCTAGATCAGCCATGAGTTTGGGTCAAATGTGCAAATGTTAACCCTAAACCTATCGACGGGTTAGGGTTCTCTATCGGTGGGTTAGCTCTACTGGCGGGTTGGCCCTATCGGCGGGTTGGGATTAACTTAACTAACTTAACTTAACTATTTTGTCCAATAAGGCTAAATTCATGTCTGAGCAATTTCTGAAGTTTCACCACAAAAAAATGATTTTTTTTTTTAATCACATCAATGTGATGAACGAGCAGATCTGGGAATGGATGGTGGCCGTCAATGTTTCATCTGTGGGTAGATCCAGTGGCTTCAGGTGCAACGATGGCTGGACAAACCGTAACTACACCTGCAGTTATCTCTAAGGCACTGCTTACTCACACCCATTAAAGAGTTGTTTGTCCATCCAGAGACACCATAGTACCTTTTAAGGTGTGGTGTGGCAACCAAATTGAGACTGTGTGTGTTAGTAGTATGCACCTGAGGGTCCTCTCAGGTTTCCTATGCTGTATGGGAACCGCCTCCTCAGGCAGCCCTCCGTTGTGCTTTGTCTGATCGCCTCTGTCCTCCCTGGTCCTGCTTCTCTCGTTCACCTGTAACCGCACACAGAAAGCAACACAGCAGCATTCAGAAGAGAAGTAGCACGTCTTAACGGGGTGAATCATGTGACAACACAATCCACTGAATCCTTTCACATCTCGCTGCATCCACTCCAGACTGACTTTTTATGCTAAAAGCCAGGCAGGTTTGCAGAGCACATCATGAGATGATGCCCTTAAGAAGAAAAAATCCTCCATGAATGGTGACAAAGCTTTGATTGGTTATAACTAAATTCAGATATTTGCTCCAAACATAATGAAGCAGTGCAAATGAAAAGCAACATTTTCACTAATGAAAGCAAATGATCCCACTGGTGATTATTATTTAGCCTTTCCACCCACCACTAAGTGGATTTTCCTTTTGATTCCACTTAACAGATGAAAGGCGTTTCTAGTCCAGTGTTTGATGAACACATAATGCGATGGCTCAGTTCTGTTTTGCTACGTTGCTGGGTGGAGGCAGTGATATGTGATGTGCTGTTGAGGTGAAAACATGCAGGAAACAAAAACAGGAAGAAAACAAACCATCGTGAGCACTCAGTGGAGCATAACCTTATTAAAATCTGACCGCACGGCTGCAACCACACCTCATTAAAAAGCCGTTTTGTGCAAACCACGCTAGACGGAGCGAGGTGTCCGGGTAATTTCAGCGTCTGCTTCAGCCGTTTATTCAGCCATCTAAATGAGCCTGTGTTTTTTTCCTCCTGAAGAGTGTGAGAGTCTGAAATGTGCATCAGACACCGAAGTTACCCAGAGACTTTCAGAGCTGTGCATCACCTCTACTGGAATTCTTACCGCATCTTTGATACCTCATTATCTTCTGAGTGCAGTATCTCAGATACCTCAAAGTCCTCTTCAGCGTAATGTCTGAGTAACAAAGGCTTGTTCTCTGCTGAATAATCTACATTATCATCCTCAGGTACCTCTTCATCCTCCCCTGACGCTACCGCATCCTCCCCATCCTCTGACTTTGACCGCTCACTAAACTGTGTTTCTTCCTCAGTGAGGTCCTGTGAGAAAGGATTGTAGCAGTTCTTTAAAACACGGATCTGTGGTGGGATGTAAGTTGGGTGTGAAGGACTCCATAAGCATACCTCAGTTTGCATTTTAGGCTCTTCAGGTGATGCCTGCAGGAACAAGCATCACATTTGCAGCAACTGTCAATCATGGATGATGATGTCATGACAGGAAGAGGACCGAAACAAAGAAGACCAACCTGTTCTCTCAAGTGAGACCTCCTTGGTTTGTCTTCAGTCACTTCAACTTTCTGCTCCTCCTCCTCTTCCTGTCCTTCAGGAGCAGCCTCCTCTTCCTCTCCAGGCTCCTCTTGCGCCTTCTCCTCCCTCCTCGAACTGTAAGTTGCCGTCTTCTCCTCCTCATCCACGCTGTCACGGTAACGACCCCTGCGCCAGGAGGAAGGCCGCTCTTCCTCTGTGGATTTTTTCTCCACGGTGTCGTTGTCCTCTGTGGCAGTGGGGTCCAGCTGTTTCTGCCTCTCCAGAGCCTCCTTCATGCGCCTCTGCCGTCTCTCCTCGCGCTTGGCCATGCGGTCCAGCAGGGCTTGGTCGTCATCATCTCCACCGCCTCCATACGAGCTGCTCACAGACACCGTTTCCGTCACACTGGAGGAGAAAGGAGACAACACTTTCACTGTGTGTCTGGGCTTTTATGGTCCAGAGGAAGAGGACAGAGGACATCTCAGAGGACGTCCTGCTTTAAATCAACTTGGATGAGTCCATGCAACAAACAGAAACTTGATAAAACTTTGCCTTCAGAAATTTAACTTGTTGTGAAAATAATTGAACAATATCAACAAAAAGTTGTTTTCTTGTTGTTTTCTTTGTGGACACCCTGACCCAGTACATCCTCCCAGCTCACTCAGCCCGCATGACTCAAGCTTTTCTGACCTAAAAGTCTGGTAAACATTATCCCTCCATGAACACAATCAACAATAGCCAGTGAGCGCTAGTTCCTGTCCCAGCATCTTCCCCACACAATCCCCCTGTTGTCTGACCATCCCAGGATGCATCTATGAGCTCATAGAGACCACAAAGCAGTGTCTGTACTGTTAGACATCAACCCACAACTTCTACTGTAGCCATGATAATGTGACCAGCAATCGATGATTCTAAGCTGTTTTTCAGGTGGCAGTGCTGTAGAAAGCTGCAGACACAGTGGCACTTCTGCAGGAATGTTACTATTCTCTATCAGAATATTGGCTTAATAATGGTCATAAAATATATAATATATAGAGAAACATATCAATGTGTGCATCACCTGTGGCTGTTAGTCATGAGCAGACTGTCTGCTTGGCCACCGTGCTCCTCGCTCTCCCTGTTCCTTAGCCTCTCCTGGCGGGCCCTGCGCCTCCTCTCACGCGCAGCCTCCTCCTCATCGTCATCATTCCTTGCCATTCTGAAGGAGACAAAAGCAGAAAATGAGACAGAGGGACACATTTTCCATCTCACCTCTTAACCCTTCTAATCTCTCATCAAACCTCGAAGCGAGAAACTTCCAGGTGAATTTTCTTTAAGTGCAATCACCATGGTTACTGAACCCCCCTTGTTCCCTCTTATCAGCTGTGCAACAACTAGTACTGCTTATAACAAACTGATGAATCAGTGTTTGTCCACAGCTCACACTGATCTGGGTCATAACAGAACTTACATGCAAACAGGGCTTCCTGTAAAAACATCAATTCTAACCAGTTTTTCCTCAAATTAAACCCTGAAGTAAAATGTTTCTGTTGTGTCAAGCCTTCTTGTGGTAACATTTAGGGGAAAGGGCTGCAGGGTGCAGCGGTATCCTTGCAACAAGCCTTCGCTACAGAAAGATGTGCTCTAGCAAGCTGCAAACTCCGTTCTGCTTTATTACCGTTTCAATTTGCAATGCACAACTGCTCAGGCAGATGGTACAAGGTCACGGCAGGTCATCTCTAAGACATGGGTAAACATCTGGTTTCTGCATTACAGGCATGAGATGTTGCAAAATGAACAAGGCAAAGATCCATAAACCACAACAGAAACCCAGAGACATTGTGGATTATGAGTATATAATGGAGTGGGTTGAGAGAAGGGTGTGGCTGCACATTAGATACAAGGGAATATAGTTAGCTTAAAATCTACTGAGCATTTAGGTGCTGAGACTGGATAAAAGCTTAAAGTTCAGACTTTTTCTGAGGTCCAGGTGAAATTCAGTCAGGACACTGCAGAAAGTCTGAACTACTAAAGTACAATGGACTCAAAAACAGAAAAGTGAAGTGGATGTGATAATTTATGCATCATACAGTGTGATATTCTACCCCCAGGTGCTAAACCCCCTCCTGAAGTGCTGCGTTTCTGGGCACCTGACATCTCTGAACTCCATGCTTCAGCTGTGCAGCTCCGGCCGACCTTTACGCTCCCACTGCTAAGCGCATGCCTAGCTTCCTAAGATCACAGCCTTTGAGGTCAGCCAGTGAAGCATGCCATTGCATGTTAATTGCAACATGTGTGGTGAGCGGAGCTGCTTTGGTTTATGAGAGGTTTAGCAGCTTGTGAAAAACAGTTTCCCTTTAGTTTCTTTTCACTTAGCTGTTACCTCATATTGCCTCTTCTTCCTCACTCAGATTAGAGATGTTGTCATAACAGATGAGTCTGCTAACGCCCAAGCCAGACCGGTGGGACAGTGACATCAACCATGTCAGGCAATACTTTATAAATGTGCACAGAGCCTCCTTAGTTTTAGAAAGCTGACTCAGGAAGAGAGGAAGAAGAGTAAAGAGTTTGCTGTGGAGCTAATGTGTTTGAGCTAACAAACAAAATGCAGAATATACAGAAATACTAATCAATACAGCAACTCAAGCCAACAGTACAATAACAATGCTTGTGCCGGAATAAGGACGGTAAAAGCTAGCTGCTGCAGGCTGGGTCAGGTTTCCTAGTTTTAAGTGAAACACCTTTAAAAAGCCCAATCAGAGCGCAGCACATTCAGAACAATGTGCTGTCCGTCTGAGCATAGGAGGGTTTGGGTCTGCAGAGGTTAGCGGGCTCATTGTCCTACATCGCTTCTTACAGAGCTTTTAAAATGGCTTTTTAGCTTTTTCTCAAGCTTTTCTACAAAAATAAAAACCCTCAGATTCACGTGTTTGTTCATCACAAAATGATCTATATAAAAGAAAGACAGGTACAGGCACAGGTAGACACCTGGAAACGCCCAGAAACTGCCCCAACTGTGTCCACAGAAGGGGACGGGTTCACTGCAGCGTCTTTATGATCTTCTGTGGACAGCCAGGGGACAGAGGGGGGACAGAGAGGGGAGACAGGGAAGACAGAGGGGGGACAGAGGGGAGACAGGGGAGACGGAGGGAAGACAGAGGGGGGACAGAGAGGGGACAGAGGGGAGATGGGGGAGATGGAGGGAAGACAGAGGGGGGAAGCTGAGGGGACAGAGGAAAGACAGAGGGGGGACAGAGAGAAGACAGAGAGGAGACAAAGGGGGGACAGAGAGAAGACAGAGGGGAGACAGAGGGAAGCTGAGGGGACAGAGGAAAGACAGAGGGGGGACAGAGAGAAGACAGAGGAGGGACAAAGTGGGGACTGAGATTGGTTCCTGATTTAGAAAGAGAGTTGGTGGTGTAGCTCCACCAGCAGGGTAGGATGCACATCCTGGTTGTAGCTAAAGGGGAAAGAGCTGCCATGTCTTTACCGTTTGTAAAGCAACCTGCTGGGTTTAAACGCATCTTTTTAAGATGGATGGAGCGATTTAAAACCTCCTGGTGAGTCTGAAGGCCGTTCAGTAGTATTAACAACAAATATTGTTACTCTAATAAAACTAGTTCATATATTAAAAGTAAATACACTCACTCTCACTCCTATGGACAACTTAGTGTCCTCCACAGTGCTAACCCACTGCACCACCGCGCAGCCCTTTCACACCATTTTTGACTCCTATAATAAAAATGCCATAATAACGTTAAGCTAACTTTTTAAAAGATCAACATTTATTTGTAAATAACATTTATCTTAATGAAATTATTTTATGCTCATGCAGGGTTTTATGTCTGTGCTTCTGTAATAAACCTGATGCACTGAGAGCAAGCTGTCCCCATAGTGTGAGAACAACATCTGTATTATCACCGATGTGGTTTGAATAAAACAGCTGATTGAGATGAAATGTTTACAACACATTTAAATACATGAACACCCCTGCTGCAGACAAAAGGTCTCATTAATGATGAAATAATGTGGTAATAGTTCATTGCATCACCTGCAGTGGTCTCCTTGCAGAAGCAGCTTCTCGTAGGATATAAACAAACCAGACCATAAAAACCTTATTTTGCTGCCTCATAAGCAAGAACAAACGTCTCCCCTCCTATGGAGCAGTTTCAGTCCACAGGCACTAAGTTTTTATTTAGCTTTACTATCTACAGCAACACGTCTGAAAGATTATTTTCTTAAGTTTGCTTACATTTACCACAACAGACTGAATTCCCCTGTAATACAAAGCACATTAACCCCCATTCAAAATGCCAGAGCAACAGGCTTTTTTTGACTAAAACAACTGTTGTAACTCCCAAAGGACGATCCATCCCAGAAACAGCACCAAATGTCATGAGAAAGGCAGAACGACAACAGCTAAAAATGGAACAAAAGAGTCCTTGGTGTCAGTGACGACAATGACAATGGGGTAAAGGTTCCCCGGTAGAAGAGAAGAACAAACTCCTAAAAGCTGAATTAGCATTCCTGTCAATCACAGCCCTGCTTGGAGACACATCCGTAACCCAGGCCCTGATTTAATATCCCCTTCCTTACCCCAGCCCCAAACTCTGTCAGCATACTGACAGAAATATGGGCTGAGGTGGAAGCAAGGGGGAGGAGAGGAGGAGTAAGAGCAAGTGAAATGGAGAGTAGCGATAAAACGTAGAAGTGGGAAATGAAAAACGGGAAAGGAAAGGGCGTGCACAATAATGGAAAAAGGAGTAATCTGCGGATTTTATCATAGTCCACTTTTCCTGTATGAAATGATGTGCAGCCACAGTAATAAGCTACATGGGTGTGTTTGCAATGCTGTGCAACAGATGCTTATTTCCTAGTGACCCAAATCCAAAAAGCTACAGACAGTAAGCTGCACATTTAGCTTTACATGTGCAGCTCAGATGCAGCTTAGAACAACATGAAATCATTTAGCTTTTATGTGCTGAGTGAAGCCATTTTCTGCAGGACTGTGCTACACATAAAGCCCCATCAGTGAGCCTATTAGAGAGAAATATGTCCAAATATTATCTTTACGACCAAATATCTCAGAAATGTCAGTGAAAACAATTTGGGAAAGGCCCATGAGAAAAGACTTCTTCACCCCTCCATGGAAAGAGAAGGAGGGAGGAAAGTAAAGAGGCTGCTGTGAACTGAGGGGAGGGCATAGGAGGGAAAAGGGGATGGCGGTGGGAGGGAGGGGAGGGGGGGGTTGTACTGCGCTGTCAGAAATACTGACCCATTCCCACGCTGGCCTTTCTGGACTATTTCCCTTCCTACTGCTGCCCCACAGGACGACAACCGACCCAGTCTGTCTCCCTTTCCCCACCCTGCCCCCCCAGTGGACTCCTCCATGATACAGAACCACACACTGCATTTCAGCTGATGTGGCACGATCATAAAGAGCACATGAAGCTAAAAGGTCATAACCTCTCCATGTCTGACTCGCACTCCGTCCTCCCGCCTGAACCAACACTTCACAATGCCAGGTCCGTTCACCAGGGAACGTTTGACACGGCTCATTCACGGAGGATGGGTGTTATTTCCTCAGCACTTCCTGGTCTCTCAAGCAGAGGACCATTAGTAGGAGAGGAAGAGAAGGAATGCAGGATTCACTGAAGAAGAGGGAAGATCCTGCAGAGTGAAGATGGCAGCGAGTAAGGAGGAAGAGAAGATGGCAGCGAGTAAGGAGGAAGAGTGAGGAGGAAGAGAAGATGGCAGCGAGTAAGGAGGAAGAG
>JBAMIG010000025.1:9927105-9949674 GCA_037177335.1 Kiunga ballochi
ACACACACACAGGTAATCACACACACAGGTAAACACACACACACACACAGGTAATCACACACACAGGTAATCGAACAGAAGCATGCATTGGGACCAGAAGGAAGAACGAGAGCATGTCATGGAATAAGCCGGAGGTGTCTGCACTACGCTCCTCTTTCTCCTCTTTCTCCTGCCTGCACAGGAAACGGCTTCGTCTCTCTCTGCACTACGGGACTCGTACGAGATATCCTGCATACCGCAGGAATCCAAAGTCTATATTTAGATGTGCATTTTGTATCATTTGTGTGACGGTGGGGAGGGAAATGACGCTTGCATGTGGGGCTACTCCTACAACTGTAATTAAGACGAAATGAGAGCGATAAGTAAAACCGACAGCCTCCAAACATCAGCAGTCTAATCACATACTTGGTAGAACCAGCGACGCCAGGGGAGACAAACTTATCAGTAACACAAGCACGCAAGCATATAAATTTGGGGTTATTATTGCAAATAATACATGATTTATTCAGCTAAGAGAACAGTTTTCATTCAGTGCTCCCATTTGTAGAAAACTACTTTAATCCCTTTAAACCGTATCATTGCTCTTATAAAATAATTGGTTGGAAAACTGAGAGAAAATGAGCTAAATTACAGAACAATTCAAGGCCTAAATGTGTGATAAACAGGAGGAACGACGCCCGAATGGAAGTGAAGGCATCAGACGATCAGAAAGGCTTCGGTACAACCAGAACCTCTGTGCATCACTGAGTGGACCACCCACAGTCTGCAAAGGATAACAAAACCCAGAGGAGAGAAAGGATTCTTTAAAGTGAAGCAACAAGCCTGCCTCAGCCTGTCCACTGCTAAACATCCTGCTTTATTAAATCTATTTATTCTTGTTTATCTCCATGCATCTGCTGGCTGTGCCTTCATACTGTCTGCACCCCCCCCCCCTCTCTCTCTGTCTGCCACTGCCTTTTATTATGTCTATAATGACACATTTACCAGTTAAATTACTACCTGTCGAGACTGCCAGACCCTGGCACACAACCCAGTGTCTAAGTATCTCTTAGAAACTGGGTTGACACTGGTAGACACAAGTATCTCTTAAAAGCCCTTAAAAACTAAGTTGATATTATCCTCACAGCCACTGGGATTACCCTGATGCCTCTCTATGCGTTGTGAGTTAAAAGCACTGTGTTACACTAATGTCCACATGAGGATTTTCATCTCTGCTAAAATGTCCCTAATTTTAATGATGATTCTGTGAAAGTGAGGGCTCTCTGGTCAGATCTGTTGCCCGCATGCTCAGAGCAGCCATGAACACAAACACATTAATCTCCACGTTGTGGTTATGGAGCTATGCGAGGAATGCTCCTATTTAACCTCTGATTTTAGTGGAAGGGACTTGAAAGAGCCCTCAAACCTACCGGAGTCTCGTGGATCTCTGTGTGCAGAAATAAAACCAACATCCTGCTAAATGTGCCATTAAGAGCAGATCAATGGGAAAGCAGTTTCTAGAGCATGATTTTAGTGTTTCCTCTGTTCTGACACCAAACTGATGAAGAACACATCAAAATGCTTAACTATGATGCAATCAGTGCTACTTTGGTTAACTACGCGCAACAAAAACACCTGAGCTCTACAATAAAGTTGCTATTCTAGTTGTTTTCATGTTGTGATTTGGGATAAATAACAGTGATTGTGTTGATCAGGGTGATGCTGAATAGCAGAATTAGTGATATTAGCAAACAGTAAATCTTTATTAACGGAAACTGAACTTTTTATACAAAAGTTTCAAGCAGCACGGCTGAACTTTGCCTGACTTTCTCTCTTTAATGCATTTAAAATATTACTCTTGCATCCTGTCTTTTCTCTGAGTTCTCTCTAGTGAGTAAAAGTCCATCTGATCCTGTCCTATCTAAAATCTTTAACACAGCAGGGGATCTCTAACTGGCTGCTGATGTCAGCACTTGCAGAGGTTTAGCTAAACTATGCAACAAGTTACTCAAATAGTTTCAGTGTTTGACATTAATGTGCATATTTAGGTATGTAAATGTGGCGTAATGCAGCTAAAAACCCAGTGAATGCTCAGGAAGAACACATTCTGGCAAACTTTAATGAACTGAAGCATCATTGTAAAAAGGACTAAGGTAGAAAATTATTTTAGTCAATAATAACGTAAATATTGACCATTTTCTTCATCTCAACAGGATATTTAGCCCCATTTATAAAACATAGCACATATACGCATTGGTTTCAATAACTCCAATCATTTTATTCATACCTTTGAATTGCATAATTTACATGTCAAACATAGTTTTTTCTTTTCCCTTTTCAAATGAGTACGCTCATATATTTGTCAACATAATTAGGAATGACTGACTTTGTCTCCAGTATGTTTTCATGCTAAACCCTGCAAATGAAAGGAGTTCATTCCTGTGTGCAACAAAAACATTCACAGCCTGCAGTTTCTCTGCATCCACCATAAAAAGGATGATAGATGCATTAGAACTCCAGGAGAGGAGTGATACGTCTATAGGGCACAAGTGTGCAGGTGTCCAGGTGAGGAAAGGTATTTCAGCAATGCAAAAGAAACACAAGTTCCACATTTTACCTCGATGGGAAAAAAATAACACAAACATCTGCTATAGATTTTAGTGAACTAACAGCTACTATTAGAAGATAAAAAACATCAAATAAACTCAATTAAATATGTTATTATTGACCGATTACAACCTAAAAGCAGTGAAATGTTGCCAGCAACAACAGCAACCCTGGCCCGGCACACCTGATCCAAATGAACGAGTCAAAGCTTGATAAGCTGCTGCATCCATTTAATTTGAATCAGGTGTGCTGGGACAGGGAGACGCAGAAAATCTACCCCTGCTATAGTATACAGCTGTATAGTATGCTGTATAGGCTGCATTTCAGCTTGAGGTGTCTTTACCAGTAAATATAAAGTTACCAGACTTTTAGGACTTCTTGAAAAACAGAAGCTGTCTCCTCATGACAGCTTGTTTGAGACATGAGTGCAGCCTGTCTCTGAGTAATGTCCCAGGTTTGACACGCTGTATAACAGAAATAACCTGAGATGCTCTTTAAATGTTCACTGCATCTATGATGCAAACGTTTCACCACTGATCCAAAAAGCATGCAGAACTGTTTCTCAGTGAAGACTAAAGCACAAAGAGAAGTATTCTGCAGTACTACCAGGCCTCTGCTGGGAACCAGCCAACAATATTTATCTCATTACAATATGGGACATTATTGGTTACAAGTTAAATAGTTTTTTATTTATTTCAATCATCTAACAAGAGGAAATTTTCATTAACAGTATGTAAATCTTTAAAAGAGGCAGAAAAGAAAGGGTTAGGAGGAGCCACCAACCCGGACAGAATACTGACTGTTTAAAGGAAAGGACAACAGGGACAAGCGAGGAAAACATGACATATGAGGCAAAAGAGAGAGAAGCCAGAGACGCTCAGTTTAAACAGAGATGATGCATTTTGGAAGAGGTATAGTAAGAATGATTGTTTTATGGTTATTTCCTCACACAGATAAAATACAGGGAGGGGTTAGTGCACAAAACAGCTGTTTGTCCTGCAGCTCTGGGGACAGTTTGAGTTGGGTAAACTAAGGTTTTCTGTTAAAACACGCTCAGTCAGCGATGCCCCTGATCGTAAACACAATTTAACAAATAAGATTTACACTGTAGGAATGTCTGCAGGTGCATACAGACATGATTTATGAAGGATGGATCTGTGTGAATGTTGTTACAACCCTAAAACCTGAGGAACATGAGGCCACTGCAAATGAAGTGTGTGATTCTGGTGCAGTAAATGTGTATGCATACGTGATATGCATCAACACGCCGTGCTGTGTTTGGAAAGCTGGCCGTGAGACGGGCTTTCTGCATGATGGGGCTCCTTTCATACGAGGCCCAGGCATCATCTGCCGGCTGCACGTCTGCCTGCATCTCAGAGTCTGACCACCACGCTGGCGAGGTCGTATTACTGAGTAATGATGTGTACTGGTGTGTGGAACTGATGGTCATTATTACAATTTTCCAACAACCATTACAACGTGGGGAAAACATGAACCCTTTGAACTGTGAGTGTGCTACGCCGTGTGGAAGAACATTTCCAGCACACTTTGAGCGTCGGTGATCAGCGTGGCGTTCTCTCTGTGAAACAACGATGCAGGGAGATGAATCCCAGCCCGGCACTAAAGTCCCATTTCTGGAACCCGTTCACGTTGTCAAAATGACCCTAAAACACAATCCATTTCTACTCATTATCACGTATTAAATCAACGAAACCCAAATGGCCGTTTTAAGGAATCTCACATGGAATCAAGCTTATCTGGGTTAGGGTTAGGGGATGTCCCACTGTTCCACAGGGGAAAAAAAGGACAACCTGTTGCACACCTTAAGACTTGTTTGCAGGAGGAATGGCAGCCAGTAACACATGGCAGGCTTTGTTGCTCAGTGGCTAAACATGTGTTGTGAAGGGAAGGCAACATTAACATGGATGTGTATTACCACATAAAGCTAGAAAGAAAAAAAAAAGAAAAGAGCATATTTTCCATCTTCGTCCCCTTCGTCTCCTTCCAGCCTGGACAACAACACAACAGCTTAACCAACAGCTGCACATGATGTGTGCAGCTAAAATGTGAAGACGCAAGACGTTGGTTGGCAATGAATTTACTTTAGCAAATGGTTTGATTTGATGGGATTTAACCATGTCTAGCAGGCAAGGCTTCTCCTCCTTGATTTGTCTGTGAGAATATCAACCACAACAGCTTCTGCTGTCGAGCCAAGATCCTCAGCTGCAAGCAGACATCTCAGCAGCATATGAGCTGGCTAACTGCATCAGAGCTCAGTCTCAATACCATCTGCTTTCCGCTCACACTGTCTCATCCAAAACAAATTTCAGAGGCCTCAGCTCAAATAAGGAAAAATTAAACCTAGCGTGAGCCTGTGGTATTCATGGGAAACCTGAGAAGCTGCTGCAGCCAAGTGATATGCAACAGGACCGTGCGCTCATCGGGACTAAATATCTCCTGATATGATCCTCTCATTAGTTGTGCCTGCGTATCCTCTGTGCTGACTCTGGCTTATAAACGCAGGATGAAGCAGCGAGGAGAGAAATTTCCCATCAGTGCAAAGAAAAGACTGAAAGGTTAAAGATGTCAAGTTTCCATTTGGTGCAGAAACGGAGACTCCTACATTCCCAGACAATGCTTGACATTCCTTAGCACCTCTCTGTGCCCTGTGAATCATACACACTGAGGTATCTGTTCACACACACAACCAAGGAAACCTCAATGGAATAGCTCATGCATTTTAGATTATAGCGTCTAAGCTAGCACCAAATAACCACATTTATTATTGAGCTAGCACTTTAAAATGATGCAACTATCACTATAAAGGTGGGTGAGAGTAACAAAACCCCACATTTAGTACATTTGCTTTAATGGTTGGACTGTTTATTCTGACTTGCTGTGTAATTCACTGATTTTTCATCCTCCTAATAAATCATAGCTAAAGCTGCAAAAGGTAGGAAGCAACACACTGGACTTTTCCTAAAAGCAGCATGAAACTAAAACCTTCTCAAACTGCGATAAACGTGAAGCTGTGAATGATATTTGTTCCCTTCTGGACAGGAAGTTGTAGCTTGACACGTTCTGAAGTATTGCCACGATAAATCCTGTTTTATTTTCCATTGTCAGTGAGATAACCTCCCCTCATTCAGAACACACTGCTATCTGCTGTATATTTGGATTGTGACTCACTGTTATTTTAAGTTTTTTCTTGTCCCTGTCCAACGCGTGCAGAATGGTTTGTCCTGCCTGAGACTCACCAGCTCATCGTCTCCTTCAGGCTGCGGGTGTGTTTCTATGTCCTTAGCACCAGGCATGAAGCTAAGCAGAAACACCTCCACCATGTCATATGCACCATCTGACTTCATAACTTTCATATAGCACAGAGATCTTGTTAAGTCCAGCTTCCTGATTTTAAACTTCTCAAAGATGAGATGATCAATTCTTATTTGTCAGCTGCTGATCCAATTTACCAGATTAAATAACTGCTGACAAGCTGGCAATGCAGCTGCTGGCTGAAAACATGGGCACAATAAAACACTGTCCTACTCCTACATGCAGGGTTTAAGAGGGACATTTGCATTAGGAGTTGGATTCTTTCAGCCCAAGTCATAAATAAAGAGACAAGAAAGCAGCAAGACTCAATGTAATCCTTTCCTGTCTTGCACTTTTAAAAGGCCTGTGTCCCTTTTAAACGTGCACTTTTCCACGCTACACTCACAATGAGGCAGAATTGGAGAAATGCATTCCAAAAAGTACAAATCCCACACAAAATAAGGATGTTTGTACGGCATCAAAAGGCTGCTGCTCATTGGCTGTGCTCCATATGACCAAATATGGAAGGAAAAAATGCTGCCTTTTCCCGTAACCAAACTGGGAAAAAAGGAAGAAAAAAAACCGGGAAGCTTTTCTTGCTGCGTGCACAGTAACATTCGCTGCACGGTGGCCACAGACTTGGCTTCCTTTCAAAGCAGCATGACTGATGGTGATGTTGGACCTGCCGTGACACTTCAACCAATGCCGTGGGCCGCGCTTGCACACAACCAGGCTCACCTGTATTGTGCAGGTGAGCAAAGTGATCTTTCCATTGCGCTGACATTTCATTTTAAATGCACACAAAAGCTTGTGTCGTATGTGAGCTCTTTGAATCACAGCCCCTGGAAAGGAACATTCCTCCTGCTGAAAAGCAGCTCTCTCCTGGAGCTGGAAACATTTATTTATTTCTTTACCTGGCCCTTATTGCTACGTGGTTCTGATAGTCAGCTGCAGCCGGAGGTTGAAAGGAGTAATTGTCGGTATGAGACATGCTGCTAACAGAGATGCAGAGAGGGAGGAGGCAGCACAGGTTTCAGTCAGGGCGGAAAGTTCCCTTTCTGTTTAGTGAATGTTTTACTACAAACCTCAGCAACACACACACCTGTGTGTGTTTCACCATGGCTGGGTAAAGGGAGCTAACTCCCAAACCAGGGTGTTCAGCCCCGTTTCTCCAGGGCTGCAGATTCAACACACCTGATTCCAATGAAATGACTGTAACAGCTTGTTAGGTTCAAGGTGCAGGTGTGCTGCAGCAAGACACCTAAAAACAGCAGGACTGATACAAATGCAGCCGGTTCAGGGTCAATCCCAACGTCTCCCTGACCCACTTCCTCATCTACCCTCTGAACCATAAGACATGAGAGGAATGTATGGAATGAAACACGTTATAAATCTTTTGCATTTTGATGACATCATTACAGAAACATGCTGTGGCACCGAGACCCACAACGAGCCGGCTCCCTTTGAGCTGCTTAGACAGAAGATGCTTTTAAAAGCAGATGCAGACCTCTTTATTCACAGCCTGTTAAAAAGGCCGGGGTGTGATTATTCAGGTATTCTTGCAAAACTTTGTGGTTTTCGTTTTCTTTATGTTTCATCAGAGAGTTGAGAGGACTGTACAGAGAAGTGACATGTTTCTGCACAGTGTCGTCACCATGCAGGCAGAATATGATGCTCATTCAAAGCAATGCTCAGCTTGTCTGACCAGACCTCCAGAGGAGAAAGGTGGACAGGTCCTCATATTCTGATGGGACTGCAGGAGACTGGCTCTGAGCCAGGAAAGGTGGAGCAGGGTCCTGCAAAGCAACAACTGAAACTCACTGACTTTCATTATATTGTGTCGCATTAAGAACAGCATCTCTGCTTATTTTATAAGCATTTTATTCTTTAATTGTGTCTCATAATGACTGTGTCAACAGGCTTTATAAGCAATAAAAAGTATGAGAAGTTTAATATGGTGTCGTAGAAACCTCAGTTTGTCCCCTGGATGCAGTTAATGTTTACATGTAAGGGAAGAAGATGTGACTTAAACACCCACTCAGACATCACTGCTGAGAGTTCTGGTTGCATCTGCAGCCACACCAAGTCGTTTTTATGAGCTAGCTAGATTAGCTTTTAGCAAGCAAAGTTTAGGTTCATTTTCTACCAACGTCCATTTAAAACACACAAAAAAACAACTTTTAGCACGTTTCACGGTTCCCACAGTGAGGAGAAAAAAGAGAATTCAAACAAACTGATTTTGCATGGTAGTTGAAGTTAAAATCCATCTCCCCATCGAGTTCAGCAGAAATGTTATGAGAAAAGACCGTAATGCTTTTCTTTACAAAGGACACGCTTGGCTCAGCTGCCAGGCCCTGAAGAGGGCTTGGTTCTCCTGTTTGCTCCAGATCCATGGCAGTTTAAGTGTTCAGTATTTCAGCCGTTATGTAAGCGTCTTCCTGCTAAATTACATCAGAGCAGACTGTCAAACAATCTCAATTAACATGCAATCCCTACTTTACCCGAGATATTAACAGTCTGTTAAATATAATTACAAGAACAAGAGTCTTTTTTTGCTATTTAACACCAACAGCAACTTCACAGTAGACATGTCAATGAGGAGGAAAAGGAATATCTTTAAATGCAATTGGTTTGGGATTCATCCTGCAACGTTTCTCTTCCATGTGGCTTCTCTTGATGGTCTCCCACATCTTTCTTTCCTGTCAGTTTCTGGAAAAACAGCAGCTTCCTCTCGCTCCTCCAGGACAGCCCATGCTGACACCTGCCTTATGTCAGAGTAAATGAGGCCCGGGCAGGAATCTGTGTCTCCACAACAGGACATTAATCTGCTACTAGTGAGCTGACCATGGAGACCAGAGGAGCCAAAGTGCTGATATATAGCGAGTTTTACTGAAAGCTCCGCTACTGCTGACCCCATAGCAAGATTCTCCAGCTGATAGCAGTAAAGGAGAAGTAAACGGGAATGAACACAGACAGGAATCAAACATAAAAGGCATCTAGAGAGTAAGATCTCTTCTTTAGGCTCGTAGCTGGCTAGAAATAAGCAGAATCTGAAGTGGCAGCAGAGGAGAAGGATCCACAGCAGCTCGATGACATGCAGGAATCACTCACGTTTTTTTTCTCATACATTCAGAAACATTCCTTCTGTGAGTGTCAGGGGGAATGCTGAACATTTGGACATGCTTCCTATAAAAGTCACGTTTCGGTCATGGCGGAGTGTGGCTCCCTCCATGACCAAAGAGAAATGACTCCGTTTAAACGAAGAGAGAAAATGGGAATGGTAAGGGAAAAATGTAAGCGGTGGAGTGATTTATGTGGCTGACTCAAACCCACACAAAGGGAGAATGTCTTCCCATCGTACCTTACATGGAAACATGAGGGACTACAAAGCATGATGCAATGCCCCACACTTTAAAAACATGGCAGCTGAGTGAAAACCCTGACATGGGTTAGCAGTGTTTGTGCATGCATCATAGCCCTGTGAGGACAACACAAAGGAAATCACTTGAACAGAAGACATATTTATTTAAATCACTCCAAAAAACACCATAAATCCTTATCTCTCCTGCCTTGTTTTAACACACGGCTCAGTAAATCATGCGCTGGAATGCCAATTTCTGAAGTGTGCTGGGAGGTTTTTCAAGGGTATTACATGACAAGGTATTTTTCAACAAAAGGGGGCTGCATTCCTGGAGAGAGATAGGAGGAGATTAGGGAGTGGTGGACCATCAAGATGACCTGACCAAGAAAGGCCTATTACTCACATTGGATGTGGAGGCGGAATGATCCCCTGACACTTTGCTCAGTACAGTATTAGGGGATGGAAAGAAAAACAACTAAGAAGAAAAGAAAAAAGTGCGCTGAAAAAACTTTTTGCACCTCCATAAGTAAAAAAACCAGTAATAACAGAGTGTGGGACACAGGAGACAGTTGTTTCTTTGACCAGGTATTTGTGCCTTTTGGTGATATAATGGGGTCTACTGGGTTTTATCAGTGAAGCAATGGGACATCAATGCTTACTGTTAAACAGACAGATCCATCTGTCCATCATCGATGTTTGATGTTTTTCATTCGTTCTTTCCTTTCCTTCTTCCTTTCTTTGCTGTGACCTGTGTGTGTTCAGCATAGCTGCGTTAGCGTTAGCATTGTAAGCAGCTTGGAAACGGTTTATCTGGCTAGTTTAATGTCATTTCCCCCGACTTTACTCGTGTCATTTTTATTGTGATCACACAAAAAGGATCTAATCTGAGAGGGAAAACGTTGCATTTAGAAAGAGCTGCTGTAAATATGCAGCCCAGTTATCCTGCTACTTTCATTCATTCCAAGTGTTTTTGTGCAGATATGTGCAAAACAATGAGCAGCACATTCCTTTGTCTCCTTTGTTAAAATAAAAACTGTTGTGTGTCTGTGTGTGTGTTTAACACTTTTGCAGGATCTTGCTTGACAGATAACTTCACATTTAGTTGCCGCTGTGCTGCAGTGTCTGTTTGACTGTAATGTTTTTTATCTGGAGCAAATAACAATGTTTCTGAAGGTTTGTCAGGACGCGGCTTTTCACACCATGTTGGTTTTGGAAACAAGATGCTGTCTCCAGGCAACTGTTTCCAACGATCATGAACATGTAATTAGCTAACGGAGGCCTATAGAGTGTCAGGCTTATTTTCTAAAACATTTTTCTAATGATTTCTTTCTCACTGAGAGAGGCTGAACATGTCACACGGATGTGCAGCAACATGACTGCCCTTACGGTCTTTCCTCTTGGTGCCGTGTGAATGGGAACAGCAAAAACATTAGCTTTCATAGAAACGCTCATACTTGCAGATGTTCGTTTTAGGCAGGTGTGTTTGATTAACAGCATCTGGCTGCTACTTATTCTCTAAATCCCCATGGATGCAGTAAGGGCGTACTTAGATTTTCTATCAAATAAGGAGGAAAACATTTGCCTGTTTGGCTGTGAGAGTATGCACTATGCTCTACAAAACTGCTACTCTCCCAGTCAGCTGTTTGATTTGCAACATTAATGCATTACTAACATGCAAAAAACACTCTGATGAAATATTTGCTAAGCTAACATTATTAAACCAGCACTATCAGCATTAGCTGGTAGGTCTGTTGAGCCTTTTGTGCAAGTTACTGCCTATCTTTTCACTGTGTTTCTTATGCACTCACATCTGTCCACTGAAGTCAGCAGGAATTTATTGCATTGCTTTATTAACAACTTTTAACTGCACTGACTTCATAAATTCTGCAGTAATACTCCTCTCAAACACAAGCTGCTCCAAACGGAGACTGCAAAGAGAATATTAAGCAGCTCTGCTCCGAACAAAACATGGCCGATCTCAGTGGAAACAGTCCGCCAGCATCACTTGAAGGATATCACACGAGGATTGTCTGTAATTCAGGCAATAATACATTTCCAAGAAACATCACGGTCCTGTGAAGCATGTCTTTCAGTGATCTGTATTTGGAGCCACCAATGCATTGGGATTGCTTTGGGCTCACCTCTGCTTGAATACATTCCACGGTGCTCATAGCTCAGATCCTTTCAGGGCTCTGCAGCGCTGAACTTCACTCGCTTTAGCAGATCTCATTTCTGTGCATGGCTGTGCTGACGGCTATTATCACCGCGGCAGAAGGCCTGCTTACCTTTCTTCTGCTTCTACCTGGACTTCTTTCTGTAAACTTCAGATAGTGTAATAAGGACTCTAAAAACTTTTGCCTTTAAGAAGAATACTGCAGTTTGAAATCTTTAATCAGACCACATGCCTGTAATTCAATATGTTACCATACATATCATTACACATTGAAGTAAAAAAGCCACTGACTTCTTTTGTTTTTGCATCGCAGTGAATGCAAAGCGAGTCTAACCTGGGTCGTACACCCGCAGAATGTCAGCGTTACATGAGGTAAACATGAACATCATGTAGTCCTCTTCTGCTTTAGCCAGATGGTGAAACATCTCTTTTCTGATGGACTCCAGTGGAGGGACTGGGGCTGGAGGCCATCCCAGTGGCTGCTCTGTGAGAAGCAGCCACTGGGATGGTCCATCGCAGAGCTGTGGTGAAACACAGCAAATGCACTTTTTATGCTATGTTTTGCAGCCCGGTGAGCATTCTTCCACAATAAAAACTTTCTCGTTATTTCTATAACCAAAGCAGCGCGACAGGGAATATTTAATCTGTTTGGAGGAAATGACTCTTCCTCATGCTCGTTTTAACACTCCAACATGACTGCAACCGAGATGGCACAAACACAAAGCACGAGCTGCGCTGACTGCCTGCGTGACTCAGACATAACCCTTTGTAGAAAGTGACAATATTTAGGGATCTTTAAAGGTAAAGAATTGTGTACTTTGCATTATGATTTGTTGTGAAATCAAATAAACTTGACATCCCTGCAATACCAACCCACATCTCGTGCTTCCCAGTGTCATGCAGACCTATGCAGAGTCAGACTCTGATAATACTCCATTCAGAGAGGACATTTTTGTGCTTTCTTATGACTGGTTCAAAGGTCACACACAGCTGTGTTTTCTGTGGGGTTTTGTTGATTAGAATCAATAGAAACACTGGTAATCTTTCTGCAGTCTGTGGCACGCATTCCCTTAGTCACCGTTTGCATGCCTGAATCGAACAGTGATCTCTGCATGTACTCTGGGGAATGCATGCCACCTAAGCACCACAATAGCTGATAAATGTTTGCCAGACTTGCATTATGTGCCTCATGAGTTACCCCAGTCTTCTCTCTTTGTGTGGTTATGCGACTTCAGGATCCGATGCCAGAAATTCCAGGAAACCCTAGAGCTTCATGAGACATAACAAAGCTCCCTCTCTTCCTTTGTATTTGTCTCTTACACGGTGTCTGCCTCGGCAGGCCTGAAAGCTCTGCAGTCAGGATTGACTCATATCACACCATTTTAGAAGCAGAGGTTTCTTACTTTTAATGTCTGTGCTAATTCTACACCACAGACTATTTAGACCACGGAAGACACAATCATCATTGAATGCCATTAGCATGATGTGGCATTTACCACTAAATTGAGGATAAAATTCTGCTTCAGAGGTTAATATATGTGCCGTATTTAAGCCTCCTAATTCCTAAATGTATTAGAATAACACATATCTCAGACAGCCATGAAATTGTAAATAATTGAGCAGCGCTCTTGGAGGCTTCTCTGGTTGCTCTGTTGAGGTCGCTGCAAGCTTTTTTTTTCCGTTGATGGCAAAACTGGAAATGAGATTTCGCTCACAAAGCAGCAGTGCTTAAATGGGAATAAATCCAAAACCACAGCCACCCCTCCTCCAGCACTAATCTGTCCACGGGGGTTCGTCCATGTCTTCTGGCAGGGAAATCTGTCTTCTCCACCTGGGTCAGCACTATGCTCAAACAAAAAAATACCCATTTTACCCATATATACACATGCACCTACATATATATCTATTTAACCCACCACCCACCTTGTGTTTATGTTCAGAGCTTGAGTGACTGGTATTTCATTTCGGCCTGCCCGGAGCCCTTTTGCACAGTTTGGCTTGGCTGGTGTACCATTACTGGTCATTAAGTCTAACCTGAACTAATAGTGGCCCATTTTCCAAGGTGGTCTCCGGAGTCTGTCACAGGAGTGAGTAGCACTATGGGGGCTCCAGCCTCAATTTGGGCATACAGAGTCTCATGAAAAATTAGTTGGGACAGAAGCCATACTCAATCATACATGAGACACAGATTATTCAATAACAAGAAGGGGGGGAACAGTCTGTTTCTATTCGGCTGAGTAGACACCACACCACCACTTTCCATTTGGACCTTCAATATCTGAACACGAGAAAAGTCAACTTGACAGCGATGCCTCAGGTTAATTAAATCCAATTGGAAAGTGTGCCCAAACGTATGACCACTACGGTGGTATACAGTATCACAGAGTTTGTAATTTAGGGAATTTGAAGTCTGCTGTATAAATTTGTCTAAATAAATTATTGGTTTACAATCATAGAAACTCTCCTTATTCATGTCTAATGACTTTTAGTATTGCAAATGAAGTGCTGAGGCCTACAACTCTGAGCTCTGGTGCTTCTCTGGAAGGAGAATAAAGGTGTGAGGCGTGAGATGGGCTATACTGCTACACATGTTAAGCTAAGAGTGGACTTATGTGGTGAGAAATGCTGCCTGACATGCACAGCAACTTAGAGTCCACTGGAACTTTGCTGCTCCCGCAGACGGTAAGACCTGTTTCACAATGGCAACCATCACACACCAGCATATACTGGAATTGACAGGAGGCCCAGGTGGCATCGGACACATGCACAGCTCAGAACACATCACTCTGAAGCAGAGCTTGCAACATTACAAAAGGTCACAATAGTTAAAAGCAAATTATCACAACACCACACTATTAAAACATTGTAGTGAGATTTAATATAGCTGTTAATGACTGCGGTATAAATCCCATCACTGATTATCAACAAAGAGTGGTTCCATAAGAGCGCATTTTGTCCCAGTAAATATCGGCAAATATCTTCTTTGACCATTAAAGGCTTCATATGTTTTAGTGTGCTCTGCTCCGTTGTGACATGTGTCATCATTAATCAGCAGAGAAGGAGTCATTAGTCTAAATGCGGGGTAATTAATCCATGCTCACACTCCATTAGATGTCATGCTCAATTTGCACATAGAGCTGTGTACTGTGTAAATAAGCAGAGATGATGGGACCTGCAGCTATTATTCCTGAACAGCTTGGTGTTCAGGACTTGTTTTTAGTGCTGCTGAGGCGCTAACATGTATCTAAGGAAGTACAGGCCTCCTATGCTGCTGTTCCAGCCCATATTACAAATCAAAGTGAAAGTAAAATGTCTGTACTCAATAACGGTAATTGTGGTGCTTTTTTCTAACTAAATTTGTCAGAGCAGAGAATAATTGCCCTCATATGTATCTCAGATGTAAAAAAAAAAAAAAGCGACTGGACTTTGGTAATAAAACCCAACCATAAGCCTCCAACAAGGTTAAACTGCAGTAGGGCATCTAGCATGAATTAGCCCTTAGTTTAATAAGTACCATTTGGCGGCTGTAGAGCTGCTCTATTACAGTAAAGCCCCTCTGGTACTGGGCTGAGGTTATTCAATAAAATCCTGACTGAGTGTTTCTCCCAATCACCACTGGCAGAACTCTGATGAGGTAAAAAGCTCTCCAATGCCAGCCTCTGTCCCTGCAGAGCACTGTCTGATTAAAATGGTTTTCTGAGGCCATATTTTTGCTCTCCTTGTCACCTTGCCAGACTCAAGTTAGAGTACAGAGAGAAAAATTGACGAATGACCTAATGCATAGTGAAATGAATCCATGAAAACAGATGTAGTGGTGATCTATAAGGGCCTGCTGATAGGTAGGCAGATAGAAGAGCTGGATCTTTTCTGCACTTTATGGAGAAATGGTCTCAAAGTCACAGAGAGACAGCGGTGAAAGCCTAAACACACTCAGTAACACATTTTGTTAGTGGTGTTTAGGGCTCATCCTTTGCCTTACATGCAAACATGCACACACACTGATCTTTTTAACTCTTCCCTCACCCCAACAAGGCACGGACATGTAAAAGGAAAGACACAACAGACTGGCCCACTCACGCCGGCTCTGACTCTCCCGTCTTCTTGCCTCGCTTGTAATACATTCCTGAGCAATCCTCTGAGGCTCGTATGTAAATGCTTGAGTATGCTTCTGATTAGGAGGCACAAAGAGTACACTCTATAAATGCACTCTTAAACAATTACCTCTGCTCCCAACTGCAGCTCCGACCCAGACCTCAGACTGCGCTGCCGACTGACTTTCCGACTCGGTAGGAGAGCTGGATGAGGCTCCCTCACAGCGTGGGACCACGCTTCAGGACATGTTTGACCCAATATATCAAAGTGAGCAAAGGTTGAAAATGTGATAATCAAAAAGTGTCTTTCTGTGAGTTTAACTGAGAATCACTTTTCTGAAACTTACCTCGCATCGGGAACATAGGCACCGCACTAAAAGTCATGTTAGTACTGAGCTGCAGCGTGTCAAGCAGACCATGTGAATGCTCTATCCTGTTAACACGGAAGTGGAAATGAAAACCATCATGTTCCACACATGCCAAGTACACCCCATGCTCCACGTGGGAAGCCAGTGTCAGCTGCTAATAAGCCAGATATTGCTCTCAGGAGATGCTGGACACCACTTTATGAGTTAAAGAGGGTAAATAGTGAACCTACATTAGTCAGGCTGCCAGACATGCAACAATAAATCATACTAGATGCATTTTCAGCCTAACAGGTTGGGTTAACTAACAAGATTGCTCAAATTAGAACATTTCTAATGCCTTACAATGAAAAAGTGGTTAATTTGAAACGGGTGACATAATAGAAGTAGGTAAAATAAAAAAAAAAGCCACAAGTTATGCTGTTTATAGCAACAAGATGGACCCCTGCAAATGTTTTACTTTGCATGTTAGAGATTTTCTATATCCACCTCCTCTTTCCACTGGTAATCACTTTGACTCTCGGACCCGATCAAGACCTCAGACGATAAATCTCTGGCACATAACGGTAAATGTTAATTGCAGTAGTTACAACACTACATTTCACTTCAATGAATTATTCCGAATTCTTCAGTAAAACAGTGTGAAGACTAAAAGCGTGCGCACAACCTTTTAAGGACAAAGCGATTGTTTTATATGGATGAGGTCAGTCCTCGGTTTCATCATTTCCACTTACAAGCCCAGTTTTGTTCTCCCCAGTTCTCAGTCTCAGGATGGCAGACATCCAACATGGCCTCTTCAAACTGACCATCACAATACACACTTCAGCACATTTAGAAAAGCCACAAGCATAAATCGTGCAGGCCTGTGACTGACCTGCACGTTGCCCACTATGCCCCCCAGCCCCATGCAACTCACTGAGCGGTTAACCTTCCTAACTGTGTAAACACATGACCTCACCCCAGTCATGTGTTCACACTCAATGGTATTTTTCACACACTCCTTTGGGATTTACATCACAATTTTACCTCCAAGCTCTCTCAGTTCCCCATTAGCCTAAAACATGGAGTTTTACAAATCCATTTGACAGACTCTTGATTGGCCATGTTTGTTTAGCTTTAGGACGAAAGGTGGACAGGAGTGGAGGGGACGCATCCGAGGAGAAGGGAGGACATGTTTGATGTGAGACTGAACATTATAGTAATCATTTCCTCTTTATTTGTGCGCATAAAGAGCTGAGCTCAAACAGACTGTTGCTGCAGGGAAGCTAACATGCAGAGAGAAAGTTAGTGTAGCTGTTTGGACAGAGATGTGTAAGGTGGGACATGCTGTGCACGTCTGAGGTCCCAGCGAGACGCCGCCGAAGCCAATCAGCAAACGGAGACATTTCCTGTGCTTGTTTTATCAGATGAGAAGAAGCCTAAAGGCTGAATGCCCCCTCTCTACAAGGTTGTACACTTCTCAGGATCCCACTTTGAGGAAGCAAAGGGAGAACATGCATTTTTGTGAGCTGACATCAGAAATGCTGCGTAGGAACACTGACCTCACTCGATCATACACAAAAACCTCATGAAATGTGGACTTGGTGAGCAAGGAGAAGGTTTTACCTTTTAAGATATAAAACAAGCTTCCTTCACAAATGAAAGCAGATTTAATAAGACCAAGAGGAGTACAATAGACTTTTTCTTCCGATGAAACCTCTGGCAGAAGCTGGCATCTGGTAACAAGCAGATGGCAGACCAATGTGCCAATTACCAACACTGACATAGATGTTGCCTGTTAGGCAATCTGGCCTTGAGTGATCACATTTAGAGTAACAAAACGATGTGAGCGAGGGGTTGATCTAACAAACCCTCTTCATCAGAGTGTGACTAAAACCCAGAGGAATTTAAACACAGGTCTTTTGTACTCTCATGACCGCTTTAGACAGCCGAACCCGAGTTTGAGAGTGAGCTAGGAGAGAAAGATCTGGATATGAAATGCTTTGTGCATTTACAGTGTAATGAACGCGTGGTTTGATTAAATAAGGCTTACTTTGGTGGCAAATGTTTCGCAGGCCAGGGAAATAAGGGCTGGGGCAAGTATTCACCTTTGCCCAAGAGACAGGCTGAGTTTATTGTACAGCGAGTAAAATGCCAGAACATCCAAGTACTCCGTGCTCTCCCAGCACGACTGTTTCATTTCAGCTTGACTGAGAGATGAGGAAAAACAAACAGAGCTAAAAGCTCAAGTTCACACAAGAAAACTCTCCCAAGGTAAATGACAGGAAACGATGCATCATAAACACCCTCAGAAGATGTTTCACATTGGGAACATCTACGGTTCAGCTTGTGTGACTTGACTAGTAATAAACTAGTGCCACCAGATTGTGCCCCCCTACCCCTCCCTGACCATCAGTATCCACTGAAAGAGTTAAGTTTTTCCTTTAATGCAACATCTGCCCCTCAGCTCACCATATTACACAACTTACTGTGCGGTTCTGGATGCAATGCATTTAAATTACATGCTATCAAATTCAAAAGGAGAGGAAGGAGGGGGTGTGACAGAAGGGGTATGCTGTTGGCCTGAAGTCCAGGGTCAGAGTCCCATGATGTGTCTTAACTGCATGTCAATCACAGTTAAATTAAATGAGCTTAACCCTCTCCTCCTACCGCTGTCCAGAAACAGAAAACCCAAACGGACCTTATATCGGGCCAACTCATGAAACAGCTCATTTAGCTCATGGTTCTGTAGGCATGGAGCCTTTAACATTTAAATCATCTTATTGCACCAAACAAATCTGCATAAAATGAAGCCAATGGGCAAACTTGACAAAGCTGCACTGATCTGAGAAGGAAATGGCTCTGCTGTGCAGAAACACTGTTTGGACCGACCCGTCTGATCACTGGGAATGAAGCCCACTCTGAAAACCTGGGAGCACAGTATAGGTAAACACCTATTTAAAAAGAAATAAACTGAAATAGCATGATCATTTGTTTTTTAGAGGATTTCTGCTGCCAGTTTTTCATTATATTCAAATTCAGTTTGTTTAGCTGCCGGAGTAAAGTGGTGGAAGAGTAAAAAAGCCCTGAGTCACAAAGAAAGTCAGCATTGTTGCTGTGGAACTTGATACCGTGGTGGATTATGAACACCTCACATCCAACCGTAACAAACGGACCGGATATATTGCCTGCATGTGAACACATAGCTGTGCTCATGCATTTGTGGACTGTGATGAAAATGAGGCAAAAAAATCACTGGATCAGACATCTAACTTTAATCAGACTGAATCCTGGGATGGAAAATGGAATTGAGAGAAAGTGAAGCCAGCATACAGTAACTAGAAGCCCTTACCGCAGTGTGCAATCCAGAGCCAGACTCCGGAAATGCATGGCAGTGTTCCCTACATCCTGCCTGCCCAGCCCTAACCTTGGCCCTGGCTCTCACTAAGCACAGCCAAACCCCTGTTATCACTCTGTGCAATTACCTCCAGATTCCTCTGCACCCATATCATATCATGCCAATTATACAATCCGCCTCTAAGTACAGAGCACTACATGCAGTTTAGCATAAAGTCTGCTGTGTGATGTGTTTCAGAAATAGCTGTGTAAGAGAGCATCTGTCTGCATACAGGAGAAACTCAGAGGGCACATTTATAGCATGTGATGATAAAACAGTAAATGAATAGGTAAATAATACAACATAAAAGCTAGTTTAACCTGTGCTCAGGAAAAAAGTTTAAATATGGAAGAAAAACTATTGAAAAACTGTTCAAACTAAAGCATAAAAAGTTTAAATATTTAGTTAAAAGAATAGTTTAATTGTCAAAAAGCCTAAATTAATAGTTAAAAATGGTCATGGAAAATTAAATATTTAATCATTTAAATAATTATGAGGTAAAAAATAAAAAAATGAAAATAATTACTCAGACATTAGGAGTACTTTAGCTAAAGTAAAGGACACAGGGTTAGCTTGAATAGCATAAAATATGATTAAACGGCATTTAGCTTTAATAAATAATGAGCTATAATAATAATAGTATGTGGTAAACATGGTTATCTTAAATAATAGCTTAGTTTAAATGGTTAAAGTAAATGACATGTAGCCATAGCTGGCTAAAATAATGGATTTATATTTTCAATAATTATCAGTAAATAATAAACAGCTAAATGATTCAAATGATGGGCTAAACAGGGAAATTTAAAATCCTATGCAAAAGTAAAGGATAGACAAAATGTTTTTTAAAATAACAAATTAGTTTTTGATCTAAATTTAAGCATTACAAGTACGTTTTTAAATCAATAAAATCAATAAAAATGTGATTTAATCTGGATATGAAACGTGTCATTATTGTGACATCCATGATACTCTGCACCATTTTAATCACAGAATATGTTACGGAAATAAACTGTGGATTTCTTTCATTGCAGGTCGTCGTGTTGCAGACTTACAGTTCTACAGCACAGAAGGGATCAAAAATCTGGCTCCATAATTTGCCATTTTTATGTTTACACTGTATTTTTTACCTGTTAAAGAACAAAATACTTTGTTAACTTTGCAAGTCAAACAATAAAAAGAAGCAAAAAAGATGATTAAGTCATGTAAATATAGAGATGTAGATGTTAAAATAAATCCTATAGATGAGTGGTTTTCTGCTTTGGTTTTATTAATGCTGTCACATAAACAGGTTGTGTGCACAGAGCAGTAACTGTGTGTTAATGAAAGGCTGTGGATAAACCGTGGGGAAGCACAACTAGAACACTGCATTCCAGAGACCAGTCCAATCATCTGTCACCAGGTCTGCTTTGTACCTTATAAGGAGCAGAGGGCATCCTCCATGAGTTGAACTTATCAGATACATCAGAACCCTGCTTCTGACCCGACAGCATTCAGAACCAGCTCATGTCTCCATCCTCCTCCATGTGCCATGCTTCCCTTTCAGATACCGTGTAATGTATGCACAACCCAGCACAATGAAGGTGGAGGAGAGCCTCTGGCCTCAGGGGTGGTGGGATTCAAAAAGAATGTGGTATCTGCAGAAGCAGACCTCCCCTCTGCTTTGTGTGCATGTGATGCTCAATCTAAATGAAGAATGTTCCCTAAGAAACAGGGTTACAGCACATCTTCTGCTGCCTCGAAACACAATGTGAGGCCTTTCCTGTTACGCAACACAGTTTGCACACTTCCCAAACTGTTCTTCAGGAGGATGCTGAAGGCAGAGCATGGTACTGGGCCTTGCAGGCTGAAGCGACACCCCTCCTCCTCCTCTCCTTCATACTTTGCTCGATAAGAATCAGGAGGTGAGCGCGCATTAGAGGGGTGGACATATGGCTTTCCTTTTGTGCGCTGCGTGCATGGCTGCGCTGGAACACGCAAAGTTTAGCAACTCACGGTCGTGTTTTTCAATCAAAACAAACAAACAACAAACAAAAAGTTAGTCAGCGAGCTGGGAAAGAAAGCGCCCCAGAGAGGGAGCGGCTTCCAGGCAAGTTATCCAGCAGCACAAAGCAGCCATACACTAACCTTCTGTTTCCAGGCTGCAACTTCAAAATAGATAAACAAATAAAGGCAGACATCGTGTGAATATCACCTGGAAAGAGCTGGAAGTTTTGCGCTTACCTGTGGATCTTAACGGGACAAAAGAGTAGCGATCTGGAGTGGAGAGAGAGAGGAGAGGAGTCTGCAGCGGGAGCTCCACCACACTCAGTGATAAAAGCTCCGTGACAAGCCCCTCCCTGTCGGACATTTCTGCTGCTGGCTCGGTTCTGTTCAGACATCCTGCAGATCCAGATCCTCTGTGCATCCCGAAGCGCAACCCATCAGGTTTTCATCAAGCTACTGCATGCAGAATGTTTCTGATTATAAAACGTTGCATAAAGAGTTTAGTTGTACAAAAAGCTTTCATTTATTTTCCCTCTGGTACAAAAGTCATTATTTGATCCAACTGAAACACATCACCACGATTTCATGAAAGATAATCTTTTTTTTATTTAATGATTCTTATAAAAACATTTTTAAAGGTTTTTTAAAATGTATTTTATTCTTTATTTTTAACGGAAATGCGGTAACTATGACGTCATCAACCAATCTTCCATCCCAGATTTCCACACAGAAAACAAAAAAACAGGAAAACCAGCAACATGTTTTATTTAAAGGCTCTCAGTAAAGTAGCAACAGCAGGATTATCTGACATAATCCAGCGACCTTTCAGAGACATTATACCTTTATATTACAGTAATTAGTGAAATAATTTCATTTTAACATTTAATCTTTTTTAGATGCCAAATAAATCTCTCAATCTACAAGTGATTCATTATTACTGGTTACATTTTAATATGGAAACTATATTATATATTATATTTCATAAGCCTAACTGCACAAATGCATTTTAACAACATGACCCTGTAAGGTCATCAAACCGCTGAACATCCCAGAAAAAACACTAAACCACAAAATCTGATGGTTTCCAAGACAACCTAAAGCTGAGACCGTGCACTCAGCATGAAGGGATCAAGGGCATCGTGTAATAGTATACTATACATATACTATACATGTATTATAACATAGTATTATAGTATAGTATACATATACTATACATGTAGTATAGTATAATAGTATAGTATTATAGTATAGTATACATATACTATACATGTAGTATAGTATTATAGTATATAATATATACTATACATGTAGTATAGTATTAT
>JBAMIG010000025.1:10058449-10079271 GCA_037177335.1 Kiunga ballochi
TTTAGGAAGGACAACCTTTAGGAAGGACAACCTTTAGGAATTGAACAAACTTCTTAGATCTTCATTATAAAATAAATAGTTAAAGCCATTCAATCAGCAGCTCACTGACTCAGGTCAGCATCATCTCCCTTTGTGCAGTACAACCTGTTCTTATACAAATGTACATCTACGCAGCAAAACATCCATAAAGATTCAATCTGTTTACATCTGATGATGCTGGACATCATAGCCCTGAAAAACAGGTTTTCCCTGGCTTGAGGGGGCACATGCTGTTCTGGTTTAAACATTGATGTTCAGCTAACGACGATGATCAATAATTCACGTAAAGTCAAGAGAAGTAGAATTCCTGCAGAGTCTGATGTGTCTAAACAGTAGCCTTGCAGCTCTGACAAACTGAAAGCTGCTCATGAACAAAGCAGCAGTTGTGAAGCGAATGTTCGCGTCTCCCTTTGACTTGATGAATTCACATAGCGTGAAGCTGCATGCCCTTCAACTGACGGATGCGAGTTCGTTTATGCAAACAACAAGCAAATTATGCATTCAGCCATCATACTAGATGTGAACATCTGCCTGCTGCGTCCTGCACCCGGCTGTCTCATCCAGCGGATGCTTACCGAACAGGTAACTTTTCAGGTGAACCTCACAGGGTTCCTTCAGGGAAAAAGCATCCTGCATCCCTGATGGTGTTTCCTTCTCTCCCTTTACTATTTCCTCATCCCAGCGGTATCTCCCTCATTTCACAAAACTCCCAAACGAAGGACTTGTCATCTGCACTCCTCCTCCATGTCATGTTTTCCTCCCTCTCCTCCTCTTCTCCCTGTAACTTTCATTTGGTTTCCTCTTTCCCAGAGCCCGTCACAGTGACAGCACTGCCTCTTTCTCTGGATGGAGAGTGGATGCAAAAGAAGCACAGAAGGACCTGATTACTAGCTAACATAAGCAAAGATGGAGAAAAAGTGGTGAAAGAGAAAGGAAGCGTGAGGAAGAGGAGAAAATGACATGCACGCAAATATCAAGTTAGAAAGCCTGGAAGTTACAAGCGTTAGAGAGATGAAAAGAAAAAATAGGGAGGGGGAAGTCAGAGAGGATGTGGGGGAGAAATATGGTAAGATGGGGAGAAAAGATGACTGATTAAGAAAATGAGAAGAAAAAAAGAGTGGTGAGAGCATGCAGTCAGGGCTGTGGGAGATGAAACATCCTCAGGCAATATTTCTCTGCTGTCTTATGGTAAAAAGAAGGAAACTTGGCTTTTTATGCAGTAAACTTTGCTGTAGACAGGCTTAGCAGCGAGCGCAGCACAATAAGAATGACGAGGAAAACAAATCCGAGCCGAGTGCAAAACATGGAGATCACCTTATGGATGTGCACCTTCTCAGCACAGGCATCTCAGCAGTCAGGGAGGAAGGTCAGGGGTTGAGAGGGACTTCAACCTGCTCACAGCACACACTTATTCCTCATAGCATGGTCCCCCCTGATGATCCAGCTCCTTCATTTTCTATTTCACATATTAAAAAAAAAAAAAACACATCGTTTATAATTGACCTGCCGGTCTGAAGGCCATCAATCTCATGATTTCAATATCTCCAGTTCAAGAGTAATGAAGCTTGATATGGAGCGATGCGGCCGAAGCAGCTGATTTTATAATGATCTGCCATCGTGACACGAGAGCTGATCAAGAAGGCTTTCTGTTCATTTCCACCTCGCTTGCAGAAACTACACCGCTCTTTGTTAAGCTGCTAAATGTGGGCCTGTATTCACCTTTCAGCAGGACCTTCTCTCTTTTTAAAAGCATCATCAGAGCATTATGACTGCTGGAACCTTTTCATAGCATCCACAGCTAGATGGAGTTGCTCTTCCTGTTTTACTGTAAACTTCAGAGCATAGAAACGTTCCCATGATGGGAAGCATCTATGACCTAAATGCAGAGTGGCTGTTCCGGAGCAACGCTGAAACATTACAAACACAAACCTTTATAATCAATTCATCCATTTAAATCAATCAATAAATCTGTTTTCATCCCTACTTAATACTTATTTGTCTAATAATCATCAACCGTCCGTGTTAGATGCCAGTAGATGGGGCTCTGCAGTCCCCACAAGCCCTAAAGAGCTCAGAGAAACATCCGATCAGAGGAGGACATGTCCAACTTCCTCCTGAATGAGGAAGAAAATCTGTTTGCAGAGACAGAAACAGCAAACAAAACTAAAAAAAACAGTTTGTCTAAAATAAGCCTTCATATCATTTCTTGATTTGTTTTGGAGATGTGCCTCCATACATGCGTAGCGATTCAGAGAGAAGTGTGAACACAGCTGTTATATCCTATCTGTTCTTTTTCCATGTCAGTCTCTTTATTACGGTTGGTGCTCCATAACCACACAGTTTGTAACAGTGAATCAATGCAAAACTCACTAAAGATGCTGATAATAAGGTCCATTTAATCAACAGATACATTTATATTATGCAAGCCAGACAGAAAGTATGTCTATTTTATTCTTAGGCAAAAAGGCAATAGATAAACTGGTTAGTTAGATTTAGCAGCATGTAAAATACTGCAAAAAGCAAAGAATCACCTTAAGAAGCAAAGTGTCAGGAAACCCTGCTGCAGGTGATTCCCCAGGTTCTCAGGTTTAGCCGGAGAATTAATGAGAATGAATGAGAATAAATGAGAATGAATGAGAATGAATGAAAAGATCTAAACAAGGTAAACAGCTCAGATTCACAGGAGAGAGATTTTTTTAAAATGATTTATTAATATTAAATTACCTAAAAAACCTGCTGGTTAGTGCTTATAAAGATGCGTAAATATGCGTCAAAGGGATTTACTTTTTTAAAAAATCAGCAAAGGCTATTGATTCTACAAATAAATCCGATGTAGTGACTTGAAACGGTGTTTCATAAATTATTTTTACTGGAAAAGATTTTAACCAGTTGCTTTTACAGTTACTAAAACCCATCCTGTCACTTTGAAATATCAGTAAATGTGAATAAGTTTCAGAGGATCCATAAAGTCTCAGCCAGTGTGTCCATGAGGGTTACATAAGGATGAACATTTTATGTGAGCTGGGTAAATGTGTCCCAGTGGGCCCTACTGGAACCCAGTCAGAGTCTTTTTGTTGTTGTATAAAAACACATTTTGTATAATTAAAACTCACTCTTTTATATTTTCTTAGAATATACAGATATAAATGGTCACACAGCTTTTACATCAGGACAGGACAGGAGGTGGAAGGCATTTTGTATCAGTAAGCAGACCACATTATAAAAACCATTTTCACTTGATGCAACATTAGCATCAGCAGAGGGACATACGGGAGTCTGCATGCTGGAGGGATTCTTTCATTCAGATCTAAAATCACAACGTAGTAGTTTTTTTTTTAAAGAGGATTTTTATTTTTATTGTGAATTAAAGAGTAAAAACTCATGCAAATGTGTCCTACATCAAGCATAATCTCAGCGAAACGTCCTGAAATAGTGTCCATCTACGCATCACACTGATGTTTTGTACAATTAATGTCATTATTAGCATTAAACAGGCTCACATGGTGTCACGCTTACATGCTAAATTGTAGGCTTATGTCGTTTCCATTTTTTCTTTCCTAAGTGGACTTGAAATACGTGTCCTTCATCTTTATTTTTAACACTGTTTTGTTTCATGTCCTTGTGGTTTGTTCCCTAATGAGCCCTTATTCAGTCCTTTCTCTCACTCCTTGTTCCTTATAAAAGCATTTGTTATTCTTCATCCAGCATTTTGGACACACCTCATCTAGTATTTTTATTTATTAGAGTTTACTTTTATGTTGCTTTGTCTGCCTGTGCCATCATGTCCTGCTTCAGTAGGACCTGATGTTACAGCGTTTCCACCTGCAGACCTTCTTATGTTTTGCTAATGTCTCTTAGTGTCTTTCCACATCAGCAGGTGAAATAGATCCATAATCATAACTTCTCTGACTGACTTAGAGTTACATGGGGACGACATGTTCCTTTTTATCCTTTGAGCGGTAGGTACAGATATTATCCTGTATTTAGAGAAAGTTAAACAAAAGGCAAAACATCATCCTGTTTTATTTACCATTTTCCTTCCACCTATCAAGCCTAGGAGGTTCTTCATCCCAGAGGAATTAATTATTTGCAGAAAAGGCACGTATCAATCACTGAGCAAACCCCCGTTTTGTTTTTAGGTCAGAACACACAGGGCATGTTTATCCACACCTTATAATCTGGTCCTTCTGGAAAGGCTGCAGGACTGTAACCATGGTTACTGCGGAAAAAAGATCGGTGTGACTTTGCTTTTAAGAGGTCCCCTTTCTATCTTTATCCATTAGATATGTGCATTAATCATGTGACTGTAGCGTTTTGGACAGTGCTGCATCTGTGTGGACACAATGAATGCAGCGCTGCACAGCTGTGGAGTGGTGCAATACAAAGCTGAATCTGTGCAGCAGTTTTAGTTTAAACTAAATAAACAATACAACCTTTCCTTCTTCAAACCATATTTAAACCAGTAAAAAAACATTTAGCTGCATCAGGTAATTACATGACTTTCCTTTATATTTTTAAATAACATTTAACATCTACAGCTTTTTTAACCTCACCATGACTTCAGATTTTCCAACAACATGCTCAAAAATAAATAAACTAAAAGTGGAATCATTCTCTGTTATTTCCAAACGAACAAAAAGTAACGTGCATATTAAAGCACGATGCCAGAAACACACTGAGGGTCATCATTTGAGAAGATTCTTATTGTCATCCATCACTTGAATATAATTAAGCATGAGTTTCCTCTCAGACATCCTTAAAGGGCGCTGGGCTTAATCTACAGTAATGACACTTCAGTCAGGATACTGCTGCATCAAACTGACTCTGACGCAGAAGTACATGAGGATGACTCTGTTTGAATGGAGCAATCTGAGCAAGCATGGTGCAACGATGTCCGTTACATCACAACTATGAAACCCACCGTTGTAATTTGCCCTTAGGGTGCAATAAAAAGATGGAAAATTAGCTGAAAAAACATCTTATTTGAATATAAGAGACACAACAACGCTGTGGAAAACACAGAGCCTGCAGAATGTGAAGTGTAGGGGACACGCTGAACTTAGGGACAACTGGACAGAAGTTGTCTGGACTGATGTAATGCTGTAGCAAGCCTAAACCTGTCTTATTAATCTACTCTATTACTCACAGTCCCACCCACAAGGTCCTGACGCCATCCACGCTTTAGCGGGGTGATTAGCTAAAAGCAGATGGGAAATCAGAGCTGGGACTGGAATCAAAGCAACATGGCGGCTTCAGTTACTGCACAATATTGATAAATGATTCCTTCTGCAGGGATATTACATTGTCACATTTTCCATTTCTCATGCTGACTGAAATAAGCTACAGATATAAAACAATGATGGTTTAAGTTGCAACGTCCAAAACATCCAGGATGATAGCTAAAACTACAAATTGATTAAAGACTTTAGAATGTATTGAATAATATTGATAAACCAACACTTTTTATATGGAAATGTGTTTGGAAGAATATCTCAAACCATCAAACATCTGAGGAAATCTAATGGAGACATTTTGCATGGAGCCATAGTGATGTTTTTGTGAAAGAGACATAAATCTGATTTCTTAGTGAGGCAGATGAAAAAGAAAAGTTTGTGAGTAAAAGGAATAAAGATTGGACACACAGTCATGGAAAAAGGTCCTGTGGATTGTGATGGGAGCAGAAAAACAGATAAATGCTGCGACAGCGTTATGACCCGGTTTGCTACAGCGGGTCAGGTTCCAGAAAGGAGTAGAGCAAGTTCCACGCTTTTCCATCAGGAGAGTGCTTTTCTTCCCGGACGGTACATTTTCCACGATGACACATATGTAAAATATGTCCCGCTAGTCTCCACACGTGGTTCTGGGTTTTAACCACACTGCACATCTGAGATGAAGCAAAACTGTTACTAAAACTGTTTTTTAAGCTGATGTAAGAAAATCTGTTTGAATGAGAATCAACTCCTCCCATTTCAAAGTTACATTTTAAAACTGTATTTCCTAAAGACATCCCCCATGTTGTTCACTTCCACATTGTCCAATAGGACCTGCTGTCCAAGCCGCAGCAGCCAGAGGAAAGACGTTTACATCCTGAGGCAGGTTGCACTCTTAAGCCACACCGTTATGCACACCGTGCTTTCTTTACCATCTCCTTCTGTTTTTTAAGGATAATTCTTCTGGGCCTTTCCTCAGAGACTGTCTTGAGTAATGAATGGAAACGGAGATTTTTGCAAAACATATAACCCAGTGATGGTGGATATAGTGCTGAATACTCTAAAGCAAATATATACTGTGTCTGCATTGCCTTAAGAGATGTATCTCATTGCTCGGAGAAGATTCTGTTCATGTTGCTAAAACATGCCATCTTCTTTAATTCCATCACTAAACTGATCAAAATCAAAATGATTATGAATTAAGTGTTTTCAAAAGGATTCATGGTGCTGCTGTAGGTGCAGGCAGGACATCAGATCTCACCTCAGCAGAGAACCCATCATCTTCTTTATGTCACTTGTAAAACACCCATTTATTACTGGGAATTCAGTCTATAAATTCCAGTTCTCTCATGCCTTTTCTCTGCTGAAAACATCACAAAATGTCACCAGGAGACGTTCTCCTAAAGTCTATAATAAACAGGAATGAGAGAGAGCATTATTCACATGGTAAACACCTCAGGGTTTTTTTTACCTCCTAGGAAAATCTGAAAAAGTTTCCTGGTATTAAATTTGATGTATGTTTTTTCACAGAGGCCATGATATTCTGTTTCCTGTCTATTAAAATCCCTGGCTCCTCCTTGACTCTGCCAAGCATTGGTGGAAGGGGTTTATGATGTGCTGAGTGGTTTCATGAGGTGTGAAGTCACCACACTCGACTTAAACAGGTCCAGCATGCAGAGGCAGAAACACTGAATCACAGCTACAGTATCCTCATTCTGAATGTCCAAGCAGCTACAATGAGTCTCTCTTAAGATCTGAAGACAGTTTAGTATTTACAGCTCCTGCATAAAAATCCAACAGTGATTAATAATAGGTTTTATTACCCTACCTGCAGGAGCGACTGTGCAAGAATGAAACTTACCACTGTGCACATCTTTATTTTACTGGCTGAAAAACAAGATTACACAGAAATATTAGTCATCAAGCATTAATGAAAAAACACCGTCTGCACTTTTATCATTATCTAAAAAAGTCTTACAGATAATACAATGCCTTTCATTGCAGTGTAAAAGGACTAAAATCAACACGCTTAAATGCTGTTTGCTGTAGCAGTAAAATCACTTCACAGTAAATCCAATAAGTGATTTATTTATATTAACCCAGCAAATGTCTCAAATAATGGTAGGAATTTTAATAAAAGGTAGAAAATAATTCCAGTGTTTTTAGCTTTAAAGAAAGTGTCTTTATAGCCTTATATATATATATATATATATATATATATATATATAATATATATATGATAAATTATGAAATGATTGAGGACAACCAAAGTATTTAATGATATAAAGATATAAATCCCTTAACAGCACATTTATTACCTAAATGCTAAACATTGTGAGCAGTGGATGTAAAAACTTAGAGATCTCTTCTCATGCACGTAAAATTATTCATAAATGATGATGCACTGTTGTGTGGAGAGTTTTTCCATATCAGGAACCATGTTTTCTGTGTTACAGATATGAAAGTCGCTGTAACGGCATTACCTGCATGATATAAAACACATTCAGAGTAACAGCAGAAAGTTCCTGCATAACATCTAAACTATAAATCATCTGTTTGATCAGAAGGATTTTGCTGTTAGAGGATATTTGACCTCATCTTCTTGTGTTTGTCAGCGTGTCAGCTTCACTGGAAGCCAGAACAACAGTACAACCCGGGTCGGCAGGTGATCTTTGGGTCATGAGCAGTTCCACTTTTCCAGACTGCTGCTTTGCACATGAAGGTTGATCTTCACTCTTAAAACCACAGAGCTTTGTTACAGAACTATGTTGCTTTTATTTGGATGTTTGCCACCAAACTGTCCTGCTTGTGGAGCAGATCAGGACATTACATCTAAAACCATTAAAGGCTTTTCTGGATGAGCAACATGAGAACATATAAGTCTACAACCTTGAGAGTTTTCCTCATCGTGCACACGTAAAATGCTCTTTATCCAGGAAAAATAAGGATCAATTTATGTTACAAATATTTTTCTATGGACCGAGCTTTAGTTAAGAAGCCACCTCTAATCCAATCACTACTTCCCTTCTGATCCTGAAACTTTTCACATCATCACACCTGAGTCAGCAGTACAGCAGCACATACACCCTTCACTCATGAGCCATGTTCATTTAGTCTTTTTTCTGTAACATTAGGTTTGCAAAGTTTTGATGATCTGTGTTAAGCCAATAGTGCATTATTGATCCCCATCTGTCTCTGTGTTTTGTTTTCTCTTTATTTCTGGGAAAACATTTTGCATTAAGGTGCAACTCTGATGTTCCTAAACTGGCACAAAAACATGTCAGTGTGCCCATGGGGAGCAGAAATAACACAAAAACATGACATGACATGAGGAAAGACTTTTTTTTAGCATTTCTGACACAGGAAAATTGAAAATAATTTTAAATCTATACAAAACTTTTATTACAGTGATCTGACTCAAATTCATTATTAGGAGCTCTGTTAAAACCTTCTTGCCAGGCTAACACATGCCAACAGCCTCTTTTAAAAAGCCTCAGAGGGCTCTTTACAGTTTGACATAATGAGATCACACACTTAGTAGGGATGCCAAGTATAACTAATATATATCACTGCTGATGTTAAAGTTAAAAATGTAATAACATCAGAGTGTGACCCCTGAATGTAATAAAATCTACAATAAATCTGATTGGTTCTGAATAACATCGATTGGTAGGTTTTACAAGAAATACTTTTCACAGTCAAAGAAACATTTCCAATTAAAAATAAGGAATATAAAAGAGCCAGATGTTGTTCTTTTCTCCCTTTTTCCCACCATCTAAACAGTCTTTTAGCTGACCATATGCAGGCTGTAGACTCAGGTCCAGGATAGCCTGCACTGTGTCCCTCTCCGTCCTTCTGAGGTGAACCAAAAATACCGTGTCTAGTAACAAACCCCGCTGCAGGATAGCATGAAACATGGCATTTTATGTCCTCTAATCTATTATAAATAAATAGGTATAATTAGAGACAATAGGTGAAGCAGTAGCAGCACAAATGCAAACACTGAGAAGTGATTGCAAATCTCTGGATGCAGCAAAACTAGCCTGAGTCACACCAGATCATCACAAAGACATTTTCCATCAACACATTAGCAATAACTTAGAGATCAAACACATTTACAGCACCGGTTTTTAATTTTATCTACAGTAAAGATTCATTTTATATAAAAACTTCAATATTCCTGAGCTGCTTCATATCTGTGCATTTAATAGATATTGAATAGATATTGACATGTAAGCTACGCTGATTCTTTTATCAGGTCTCACATGTTCAATTGCATGATGACACAAAAAGCTAATCAATCATTTGTGGCAGTAATTCAATGGATTTAGCGACGCAGACATGGTTAGGACATCCCGCTGGAGGTCAGACTGAGCATCATAATGGTGGATTTCAGTCGATTTGAACATGGCGTAACATTGATACACAGGTATTGATCTGCTGAGTCATCTAAGGACAGAAAAGTCCTGCAGATGAACACGGAAATGGATTCAATAAAACATCATTTATCTCGGAGTTTTTAATGTTTGCAATTATTTATCTGAGCCTGACGACAATAAAAAACAACTGTTCATAAATGATTCCAGAAAGTAGTGAGGAGGCCTGCAGCACACCAGAGTATTGTTGCTGACCATTTTACCTTCTGGTGCTACTTCCAACAGCATAAAGCTCCATGTCACAGAGCTCAGATCGTCTCAAAGTGGTTCCTTCAACATGACAAAGACGTCGCTGTACTGCAGCCGTCTCCATAGTCAGTCATCTGGATCCACAGAAGCTTTGGGATGCGATGGGACATTCTCATCGTGGATATGCAGCAGACAAATCTGCAGCAACTGTGTTGCATCATCACGTCAATATGGAGCAAAATCTCAGAGGAATATTTCCAACAGCTTGTTGAATCTTTGCCAGGAAGGATAAAGAGTTAGCAAAGTGTCCCTGGTAGGATGAATGTGCACATGCCCTAAATAGATCATAAAAGAGCAGCAGAAGGTTTTAAAATGTGGGATTTTATGGCTCTGAAGGTTCATCAGTTACAAATAAAAACAGCAAAACTTTAAATGGAATGGCTTTTGTTGGGTGAACCAGCTTTTTCTGTTCAAATGAATAAACACTGAACCAAATTATTGGTTTTAAAGGAAATCCCATCAGTGGACATATCAGCATAAAATGTTTTTAAATACATTGGTTAGAAATGAAATATTATCATGAGAAATGCAAAATAAGCAAAACCACAATACACATTATTTAGACTCCTTTAGTGTGAATGAGCAGCACCTGGGCCATGGCAGTCATTTGCATCAAACAGAACTGTCTAAGGAGTGTCATTGCATCATATTTATTCATAAAGGTCATCTATTTATGAGTAAACTTTCCAAATAATTTTGTACAATTTACATGAAATTAAATAATTCATGGAAGAGATTCACAGGGACCTGGAGGAACCGCTGTCCCTGAGGCTCTGCAGGCATAAAGGACCACAACATGAGCACACTGCATGGAATTATAACTTATATTAACATGTAGACCCAATGAAACCAGATGCAGATGAAATAAAACCTCTGCTTCAACAGTCCTACAATCCAAACCATTCAATCTGACATTTAAGGGATGTCTTCTTTTAGGACGGACCTGATAGCCTGCCTGACCTCCAGGAACATCATTTTGTAGAACATTGTGTTAGAGATTCTCCAGGGATCTGAAACAGGAGTTCGGGAGCTAATAGGTACAGATATCCATTTTCTTCCCTGCCTGCACTTTCTTCCTTATTCCTCTGCACTGCAAAAAATGCCCATCTGCACACAAAGTGCTGCGGAGGCTTCCACAGTATGACTTCAGCAGAAGCACTGCAGCAATGAGGACAAAGCTGCAGAGCTTGGTACCTATTAAATGATGGGATGGCTAGTGAAAACATCTGCTGGCTCAGATGGAAAAGTCAGAAGCTGCAGCTCTATTTCCAACAGGAGATTAAAAAAAAGCGACATCATGTAGTCCATTTTCTGTTAGTCTTCATCTCTCATGTGAACAGATTGGTCTTTTTTCAGTCTGAGAGCCTGAAAGGAGCAGCTCCCTTCATAATGATGGGATGTTTGGGTTAATTATATGGCATTTTAGACAGAACCTCTATCTACCTCACCATCGCCTTCATCACTGCTAGATTTCTTCAGTCTTACTGTGAAACGTTAATAGTCACAATAACAGACTTTTAAATATAACATATGCGAGCTAAACTTTACCACCTTATTATAAAACCTGTTTATTAAAGTAGTTTGCAGAACCAAACTATGACAGTTCAATGTGAGCTTACTGGAGCAGAAGTCCATCTCTGGAGCTGAACCTCCATCCTCTTCCTCCAAACAGAGTCCCTCACATTTAAAAGCATCAGTAGGTTTGATTTGTTTGCTGTATATAAAATGCTACAACGCACTTTGTTATTTTACTTTAATGGGAGTTTAATGAAATGTGACTAAAACCCAGCTTTTGCATACATTCACATTTAATTTAAAAATAGCAGAAATAGTTAAAACATCCATGTTTACCATGTTTACATCTGTACTGATATTAATCCTAATAAATAAAGTAAACTATTAGCAGACCTGATTGTCTTTTAGTTAAAAAAAAAACCAGATGTAGGCTATATATCAGTTTTATTTTCACACAGTGTGTGAAAGCTACCAGATAGTGAGATAAGGCTGTTATCTGCCCATATGATGCACATATCATTTTGCTTCTGTAAACACCATTTCATGGCTCTCCACTGACCGACTTGTTAACGTGGACATTTTTTGCAGCGGGCTTCACCTCCGACAGAAGAAGACATAGAGGAGAAGAGGCTTCTGGGATGTGACTGACAACTCCTCTCAGCCAACCAGCGCGCGGACGCTGCGAGCACCTCGCCTGCTTCTCTGACGCCATTGGCTGTTCTCTGGAGAGTCGGGGTTGCTGCTAATATTAATGACTGCTGAGGAGACGGCGACGCATCTATGAGGTCCGCCTGACACTTGATCGAAGGAAGGAGATGCTCCTGTAACGGGAAGAGAAGGACAACACATGCAGCTGCCTGCAGACGCGCCAACCCGCTCCTGGACTTTTTCCTCCCACATGCAAAGTCTGTGTTTTCCACGGAGGACAGCAGAGAACTGATTCCTCATCAACTGCCTGAATCGACCACACATTGTTGCCTGGCTCTATGTTGCGCGCTGGGGCTCTCTCTCCTCTCTGGCGCACTGGATGGGAATACAGACAGAAAGCCTGCTTCTCTAAAAAGGATTATTCAATCAGGTAAGTTAACCTTATTCACTCTAAAGATCATTTTGCCATTGCAAGTATATCTCACAGTTCGGTCTTCATTTTCCAAGTTGACGTAGATATAATTATATAAAAGAAAACAACAAATGCATGAATAAATAATAGGAAATAAATCATATAAAACATCATAACGCCATAATTCTGGGAACGCGCTACCGGGCATGGAGCTCATTCTTCTCCTTTAAATTGCGTTTGATGTAAAAGGTGGTTTTCTAAACACCTATCCGTGGTGCGCGCGGACTGAAATCAGGGGGCAAACATTGCAGAACAATCAGACTGGCCTCGAACCTTCGCGAGACAGCAGATGCGCTTTTGCGCAACTATGCAGAACGCGCCCAAACCGGAGCAAACCCGAACCACGTTCAGAACCGCGTTCAGGGCAAACCCGAACCGCGTTCAGAACAAACCCGAACCGCGTTCAGAACAAACTAAATGAACAGAAGATGCTGGAACAAGGACGCGGATGTGCGTCTGGATTAACGGGACTGGCACTTTCATGTCCTTGGGTGCTGCTTAGCGAGCGCGCACCAGACACGTCTGGAAGAAATCCATTGAATGGTGGCAATCCACCCCCCACCCCCCGCCTCCTCCTTACCGCCACCATCACCCCTCACCTCCTCCTCGCTATCTCCTCCTAAATCTTCCTGTTGCAGACAGGGAAGTTGCATCCCACACATGCACAAAAGTACATTTCACATTTCCTACCCCGCACCGTCATGCCCCCCCTCCCCGCCTCCCCGGAGCAGATTGCCTCCTCTGCCATTTCGGCACTCGCATCCGGCGCTTTTACGTAATTAATGCAGCTGCTGAGAAGCATTCACCATCATCACTTCACCTGCTTTGTGCCCGTACACCCACACATCCAGGGATCCAGCTGGAGAATCACAGAGAGAGGGGTAGCATTCACTAATGCCCTAACTGCATCTGGTGCCCTGATTTTTACCCCTCAGCCTTTTCCTCTTGGTCCAAACTGTGTGTCATACAGCAGATGTATTCCTCCTGAATGTTTCAAACACAGATAAACAGATAATAGCTGAAGGGGCTATGCTATCTGATTGCTGTATAATGCTTGGTACGGTCGTGTTCTGTGTGTGTGTGTGTGTGTGTGTGTGAGAGAGAGAGCGTTTTTCCGCTTGCTTGTTCCCAGTGGTGGATGGAATAGATTTTGGCCTCCACAGTGCGAATGACTCACCCAAAGCAGCTGCTTCTGTATGAAACCCACTGTCAAAATGCCACATGAGAGCCATCCTGCCCTAACATCAGATAGCATACCATGCAGCCCACACACTAAGCTATGCATTGCAGTCACTTCATTTCACTAACTACCCACCAGTCAATGTTTGTAGCTCCTATCATCATATTCAAGCAGTGGTTTCAGCAGCTAGAGGGAGAGCTAATGAGGTAAGCATCAGCCCAAACCGGTCATGTGCTGGATGTCATGCTTAAAGGACCAAACACATACACTCAGATGCCACATCGTCCTTCCACCTCCCAATGGTGACAGAAACAGTTAAGTGAAGCAGTAATGGGTTAGTTCATTAATTTTGCCACATTTGTTCAAAACTAATCAATATTACATGTTCACTACAAGTCATATGCTTAAAGTGAGTGGCTCTGCGAATTGCCTATTGATCTGTGTGTGAAAGAAACGGTGCTGAGGTGGAAAAGGGATTGTGCCTGCAGTGGCTTTGTGGAGGCTTTGAGAGCATGACAGGCAGCGCAGTGTAGGTGTTCCATATTCATTTATGCATTTATGTATAGGCAGAGGGCAGCAGGTTCCTGTGGGGTGAGAGGATGTGTAGGTGCTCAGTGTTCTGCAAGCCTGTACTGTAACCTTCTGTAGTGCCATCGGAATCAAATAAAACCCCAGTTCTTTATTCTTTCCCCCATCGTAATGTTGGTAACGAGCTGCTCAGAGATCAACCGGAGCTCGAGTGAAATGCATGTAAACATATTCACAGTACGGCTGCAGGGGATCAGCGTGTTCACCCAAGCATAGGCTCTTTGATAGCATCCTGTTTCCAAACACAGGAAACCATTAAAATGGAATGAGCAGATACAGACCACTCAAAGAATCCAAAGTAGACAACAAGATGCATGTTTGTTTTGGATCTAGTACGTCAACACTACGAGTCCCAAATCACTGAAAAGAAAGAAGCAGAGAAATGAAGAGGAGAAAGCAACAATGGGAGGATCAAGGTGTGCTGTGATGGAAACATCCATGACATTTTGCTGTTTTCAGTCCATATCAAAGGTCAGGACTGAATGGGATGCTTCCTTTGTATCCAGTGACATTTAGTTTTGCATTTGGATTTTAGGTATTTATCTTGCACACATGCAGAGAGAGTTTGTTTTAGCTACAAACATGCTAAAACAGCGCAAGTGTCAAAGATAAATGTCAAATATTTGAAAGAGAAAAACATAAAGATGTATTTTTAAGTCAAATTAAAACTATCATCTGTTAATTAGGCTGCTGTTCTACAGTATCATATCAGAGCTGGACATGATGGAGACATATGCCCAAATCACAGTTTAAAACATGAGCATAGACGGATGAGGACATCTAAAAGGACCACTGCTGTGCAGTCCATCTGTTCTGCATTCATGCTGATGTATATGTAGGCTTTCTGTGGGCTAATGAAAAGGTTGTTGATGCTGTATTACGCGTCAGATATTGATGGAGCTGCAGGGATACATATGGACACTGCAACATCTGCATGGAATAATGCACGGCGGACTTGCAGACGTATAGTTTTTGCACAGAGACATACAGTGAATTAACAGCTTCTGCATGAACTTATCAGTGTGCTGCTCAACAGTAACACAGTCGTGCTGTTTAGACGCATCGTTTCTTCTGTTTTAGCCGAAGAAGAGTAGCAGAGGATGGAAACAAAAAGAGAAAGCTCATATCAAACCCCATAAAATCATAATAAAGAGATCCAAGTCTGCAATAAATGCATTTCACTGGCATATAATGATTGATTCTGTCTGCCGTAGGAACTTATTCCCTGCAGGCCTGCGGCCCCCTTGACCAGCCATATTTTATTCACATAAATATAGATAGCTGTGCATCTTAGAGGCAGCGCACATGCCACATTTGCACCTGCAGATTCAATTTGGCTCTGACTTTGAGGGATATGCCACTGACTCCGTTCCCCTGCCCGTTCTCCCCTCCTCACACCTCTCCCTTTTATTCTAGCTAGCAGCTATACATGAAACATTATGCAGATTTTTGTCAAGAGTGAGTGCGATTATGTTGGGGAGAAATGAGTGTAGGAATGTTCGCTACGCCTTTGACCTTATCAGCGGCAGCCTCAAGCTGGATACCTTGGCTTAATTTTAATAGATGCAGTGCTATGCGAATTAGACAAGGAGACCTGTGCTGCACTCCTTCACTGCGTGGTGCGTTAAGCATGCATTATGGGAATGAGCATTTGTTTTTTCTGCATTCTCTGCATGGAGACTGCAGGTTAAACTGCATGAGCATGTTCATATCTCCAGATGCATGGATCTTCTGTTGCTGTGGGTGTATATACTATGTGAATATGTGCATACAGCAAGTAAATGTGCTATAGTATCTAATTGTACAGCATGTGTGCTCTCCCTCACTTAGCTCAAGGGCATGTCTTGTACAGAAAAGGCCTGAAAAACAAGAGATGGGGTTCCTGTGGTTAATTTGGAACATTGATTTTACATTAACAGCCGACGTGTCACTGATTCATGGCCATACAAGTGCAGATGTAAGGTTTCCATCAGCTCCCACATGGATACGCACAACCTCAGACCCACATACATTGTTCAAGCTTCATTATGCATACACACATTGAAGATTCCCTTTAATGGACTCTCTCTTACCTTGGAGAAAGTATAATAGCAAATCAATGAGGTGAAGGGCAGAAGGAGGGACAGTATGAGGCCGACCCAGAATGTATATCGAGGCTGATCTCACTCCCAACACGTCACCAACCAGCGCTTTGTCTAGGCGCCAGACTTTAGCACACCCTCTGGTACCTTTTACTCAGTTTCATTTCTCTGAATTCTCGATCACAAAAATACAAGTCATGCTTGTATGTGTAAAACAAACTATAGTGGTCACTAAATGCACACAAGGCCACATTTGTCCCTTCCGGGCTACTGTAGCAACATAAAGCTGCAACATGCCGCACTACTGCAGAGAAAGCTTGAAGCGTCGGAAGTGAAGGTAAACATAAGCCTAACTGCTTAAAGCCCGGCGCGTCATGCCATAGTGAGTTTCTTCCTCTGTGTTTTTCTTAGATGTTAAATTTAAATACAGTTGTAATCTTTTTCCAAGTGAAAAGGGAGGAAAACATGCTATCACAGTATTCAAACACTGATTTCTTGGAATAGAAGTCTTGCAGTTTCTTGCTATGAATCAGCTGATTTGTTTGCTCAGTCAGAGCCACCAAAAGTATTGTTGTTGATAAACGTCAGTACAATGAGACTGGATGTTCTGGAGGAAAGGCTTATTTAAAGAGCCGCTGCAGAACCACATTCACAGCATAAAATGAAATAAAATAAGCAGAGAGCGACAACATGTTGACCTTAATGTGCAGCATTTTAATAAGGGCAGATTCCAGGGATTTCAGCCATGTTAAATGTGCTTTTAATTAAGAGTTAAACCTGTGACTAATAACAGGAAAAGCCATGTCAGGCAATAACGGTGAAAAGCATTTGGCTCCCGGCTTTTAGTGATGTGAGGATAATGTCAAAAAAATGAATGAAAAACATGTTTTTCTTAAATATCAGCCTGTATACAAACTAGAGAACCATTTCCATCTAAACTCATAAATAATCCATATTTGTGAAGAATGAGTCCATTTTATTTATGGTGACAAACAAATATCTGTGAGGCAAAAACCATCTTTTCCTCATCTTTTTATTTTATTATGACAAACCTAAATAATACACAGCCAACTCTGCAGCTGTCCTGGTCTCTTATTTCTCTTCATAGCAGGAATTTTAGATGCTGCAGGAAGTCGGTTCACATCCAGATCTCCAGAAACTCAATGTCATGTCGTTTCAGCACGACATTTGTTTGCTTAATCAGCAAATATTCTTTGGGTGGTTGTGTCAAAGGACACCTCTATCCCCGCTGGACTGTTTTGCCAAAATGACTAAATGAAAATGATTGAATGTCATGTACACTGTTCACTCTGTGTGAACATACATTACCTGGCTAATTGCAGATGCTGTTGGATACAATCTAAATCAGTTATTTTGTATTATGTCATTACAAAAGTGAAGCTAAAATACTGAGATATTATATCTGTACAGCATGTTAGCTGCAGAAGACAATAAGAGAGCAAGCAAACACATAAAAGATAAAAATCCAGGCACCTGAGTATGCATGTCCACATCATGCCTGCATCCCATATTACCCACTGGCTGCATGGATCATGATTCTGATCATAAACATAAGGAGAAATGTTCAGCATCAGGGTTAAACAGCAGAGACAAATGGGAGAAAGCAGGTTTCAGAAGAACGGGCTTCTATAAAGAAACGAGGGGGTTTTATTATCCTGGGAAATGATGAAGAGCAGAGGTAAAAAGCAGAAAAAGAAAGGAGCCTGAGAGAGAGAAGAGGGGGAGGGTTGCAAGGCTTATTACCAATGGATCAAAATTCCCAGTGAGCCATCTCTACAATACACAGGCTATTCTCCTGAAAGAGGAGGCAATTCGGCTGTGCCCTACTTTCCACTTGTGTCTGACCTTTATGTCTTCCGCCCGGTTTTACCACAGTGATTGTAATGTCTCAGCAGATGCAATACTGCCTTGTTACCGCTTAAACTGTGCAGGCCTCATAATCAGCTCCCTGGAGGCCATGTGCTTCCCACAAAAACTTACATCTTACACATTTTTTTCACCCATTATTTCTCTTAGATGTTACATCATGTATTATAAATGATTATATTTTCACACGAGCGCCGGGGTCAGCCCGTCTCCACGCGGGGCATTGATGAGCGCCCAACCTGCAGCAAAGCAATCACCTCTATGTCGCCGCTTCACTAATCACCATCCATGCCCTCTGAAGCGAGGAAGAGGATTTATAATGCATTTCGGTAAATAGCACAAAACCAACAGTTTGGCCCAGATGTTTGGCTGCTCCTGTGACAACCTGAGTCGGGTTTTTTCCTGAATTAACAGCGCAGAGTCACCGGGCCCGACGTTTTCTGCTTCTAATGTGCACGCTCATTAATTTAAAGTGGTCATATCTCACTGCTCTCTAATCAAACTGTATTTGTGTCGTTACTGTCCAGAGCTTTGATGCAATGGAGGTGGGGTTGTGAGCAAAGCAAGTGAGGTGTGAATGGAAACGCTTTTCACCCCGACAGCGTGCAAACCCCTTAAACCTCGGCCCAATAAGACCGATGGATTTACACGTGAGAGCAAGTCGGGTCCAAGCCGTGTGAAACATATCTGAATTATCATAGAACCAGATTTATATTTTAAAATGAAATAATCACCAGGCAACAACATGTTGACCTTAATGTGAAGCATTCTAATGAGGGTGGATTCCAGTGTTTTTAATCATGTTAAATTTGCTTTTAATTAAGAGTTAAACGACCGCTAAAGGTGTACCGGGTTCTAATGGTGATCCGGTGAAAGGGAATTTGCTTTTGTCAGTACATATATTAGCTCCGGGCTTTAAATGATGACGTGAAGACAATGTCATCAACATGAATACGTTTTTTTCTTGTTTATATCTCATGTGATACAAGCTAGAGAATCAATTCTACTTTTTAGTAATCCACACAGATTTTTCACCTATTGGTTTTGCTTTCTCTTCTTTTTTTTTACCTCATGAAAGCATCAGAGCAGAGAAATCTGCACTGATGGGAATACTCCGTATAAGCATTAAACCAAGCTGAATGAGAAAGACGGCACGCCATTGCATTTTTTAAGCTACTGATGAAGAACTGTTTTTATTCAAAAGATGCTTTAAAGAAAGCTAGCGCATGCTGCCTATCCAGCATCAGCTGCATGCAGTCTGCATCGTGTATCTGACGGTGTGGATATACCCGCCACAGCGCTGAAACCACTGACAGGTAAAGTGAATAGCATCGATCATCTAGTTACAGCTGTGTTGTGGTGGGAAATCTAATGTCTTTAACATGCACCTGGCTCACTGCAGAGAAACAAGAATCCCATCCTCTCCAAGGGAGTGGCAGCCAATGACAGCAGAGTCATTCTGAAGGGAAAGAAACGTCTTCACAAAAAATAGGAACTAAAACTACTTACAGACAGGAGAAAAGGCTAATTGCTACGACCCAGTCCATAAAGCTCCCCTGATAAAATTGATTGATGTGTAGAAATTTCCACCCACAACATCAAACAGAAAGTTCCTGTTTCAATGCGCTTTCAGAGCTTTAAGTGTTATTAGGCAACTGCACTCCATCATCTATTTCACTGGGTGGTGGAGGGGGTTCAGAAGGGAGTGCCGGGTGCTAATCGAGTCTGGCAGTGGTAAGCAAACCTAGCTGGATTTCAAGCAGGAAGGTTGCCTTGTAACAACCAGATACAAGCAGCTTGTTTGCTGTAATGCTCACAGGAAGGATTAACGCAGGCCAAAGTGAAAAGCCCATGGGCCAGACTGTCAGCCTCCTACTGTAATGGAGCTGCTTGAATGATTGCTTCCCCCTCCCTTCCTCTGACACCTGGGAACTTGCTTTAGCTCCATGAATGAGCACCTTAGCCCTGACCTGTAAAAACCTTTCCACAACAAATGTCCCTGTTTACGCCTGATGCGTTTGTGCCAGTGAGTTTGTGTAATGAGATCTCATCTCAAGCTCTTTGACTTATGTTTCCAGGTGCTGACTATGTATCTCTGAAGTTTATCTAAAGCACTTCTATGTGCAAATACCAAGCAAGCGTTTTGGGTTCAAGTTGTTTCCTTTGCTTATTGATCACTGTTTTCCTGCTCCAGCAGTTATGCCATTTAAAACACATTTTATTTGGCTTTTGACTCATTCATCTGCTTCACATGAATATTTCTTAGCAGTGCAGGGATTAAAATACCACTAAGGGGTTAATACACCAGCACCAACACGAAGACAGGTTCTTCCCCTGTCAGTCATTTTGTCCTCTAGATTCCTCCCTCTCCTCTTGCTCTGCTTCAATTACCAGCAACTGGGCAGTGGGTTGTGGGAATGAGCTCTGTATAACAGCAGTGTGTGTGTGTGTGTCTGTGTGTATGAGTGATGCTGCTGACCTGCTGATTTTGATCCAGTCAGATGGGACAATGGATGA
>JBAMIG010000025.1:10082588-10107681 GCA_037177335.1 Kiunga ballochi
ACATTTTTGCTCCTTCAATAAAGGATCCTACTTATTAAGTTATTCAGCTCACAGGGTCAGAAAATGCCACAAGGGGTCATTTGGGTGCAGTTATTGGCTCTTTAGCAGGAGTCTCATTTTTCAGCCATGGGGTTTTCTGCTTGCTATATCCTCAGCCCCCTAAAGCAGAATATCAAAATTAATATGCTAAATTATTTAAATTGTCTCCTTATATGTGAAATTACTACATATACATCATATCATGCACAGTAATTAAGCTAGATGCCAGATAAGAAAAGCTTCTGAAAACATCTTAGGACACCGTATAAAGATAAGTAAACTATACACCACCATTTACTGACATTGCTGAGTATGTAAAGTGATGACTTTCAAAGTAAAGGTTTGCAGTGGTACACAGGTAAATGGTAAAAAGAAACTCTAATATACTAAAATGTATTTACTTTTTCATGACACAACAATTTAACAGCTATATGTAATATCTAAGATAAATAATCATCTCTGGGAAAATCTGTATATGTTTATTCTGTTAGTAATATCTGGCCTCTGACTGCTTGGGAGAACATATTTGGTTGCAGAGATGATCCATATGTCACAAAATGGTGACTGGAAATGTTGCTGGACCCAAAGGCAGGAATCAGCCAGGAGCAGCGGGAATATGGATGAACTTCAAATGCAGAAGACCAAACTAGACTAAACACTGGAGCGGACTAAGGGAACCTAACACTGGTACTGGCACATAACAATAGTAAACAAGGAATATAAATACACTGAGGGATGACAAGACACAGGTGAAATGTATGAACCAAGTGAAACCAGGTGAAAATAATGAACAGAGAATAAAGCAAAACAGGAACAACAAAATAAAAGGGGTACCCAAGTCCATGGATAACACAAAAAAAGCCCCACTCAGATGATGATATAAACCCATGCAGGGATTTTTAAAGTCTCAAATGGCTGTCTGTAAGAAACAGCTTTGAAATACATTTTGGCCTGATGCTGTATGTAAAGTTTAACCATCTCATCAGGTTGGATTTGACTGACTGCCTATTTACTGGTTGCTATAGTGACTGACATATTCCAACATCCTTAAGCAGCTTCCCCTTAAGGCTAGTCCTTAAGCCTTAGGATGTCTGCCATTTTCAAATCTTAATAAAGCTTTCTCTTTAACCAATAACAGACTCACACTGCTAACATCAGATAAATGTCATATTGTAAGGGCACATGTGGTATATCCCCAAAATGAAGTCTAGAAGGTCAAGCAGATTGCTCTACGCCTTGAACGGCCATGTATAAATGTCAACTTGCATCAGTATGCCTACAACAAATGTCAGTATGCCTAAAAATCTTTCTCTCACGACGTTCCTTGACCACATCTTTTGTTGTGTAATTCTCACAGCATTTCTCTTTATCTCCTTTGTCTTACACAGGTGAAAATGGACTGGGCTGTGGAATCCGAAAGCTAATGAAGACAATCAGTCGGGACATTCTTCTGTACGGGAAAAGAAAGACTATTCATGGATAATAACAAATGTAGAAGTGAAAGTTTTTTTCCTCACTAAAATATATTTGGCTTTGCTTAACTGTAACTTCGGCCCCAGAGCTTCAATCGAGAGTCAGCATTGAGTGATTGCCCATTACAGTCAAGGGCATTCACACAGCAAGTCAAAAACCCTAGGGAGCCCGACAGCGGTGGTGGCAAGTGTAGCGGTGGTGGAAGAGGCGGTGAGTAAGTCGCCTTTGGAGCTGCGGCAAATGATTCATCATTTATAAAGAGTTTCGACTTCTTCTACAAAGAGCAAGACCTTATTGGAGGGAATTGGTCCAATATGAAGGACGTGACATTTACAAATTGTCTCTTTGTGGGCTTGGCCATTGCCTCTTTTGTTGTGGCCACAGAAGAGAGGCCTGATTGTCCAAAGCTCTGTGTATGTGAAATCAGACCCTGGTTTTCTCCAAGTTCAGTCTACATGGAAGTCCAAACAGTTGACTGTAATGATTTGGGACTGTTCAGCCTACCAGAAAGATTACCATTGGGTACACAAGTATTATTACTGCAAACAAACAACGTTGCCAAGATTGACAAACCCCTGGATTATCTGGCCAATATTACTGAGATAGACATCTCTCAAAACAATTTGTCTTCTATCAATGACATCCATCTGGGCAATCTTTCACAGCTTGTATCCCTTCACATGGAAGAGAACTGGATACATGAACTACCTGAGCAATGTCTGTCAGATATGGCTAATCTTCAAGAGCTCTACATGAATCACAACATCATCTCCTACATTTCTCCAACAGCCTTCCGGGGCCTCAACAACCTTGTGCGACTTCATCTCAATTCTAACAAGCTGAAGGTTATCAAAAGAGAGTGGTTTGAACCCATGCCCAATCTGGAGATTCTTATGATTGGTGAAAATCCCATTCTTTCTATTGATAAAAAGAATTTCAAACCTCTCATTAATCTTCGCAGTCTCGTTCTTACAAGAATGAACTTGTCTCATCTACCTGATGATGCGCTGGCTGGTCTCGACAACTTAGAGAGCATCTCTTTCTATGATAATATTTTCTCTGAGGTACCACATTCCGCTCTGAGAAATGTAAAGAGTCTGAAATTTTTGGATCTAAATAAGAACCCTATTTCCAGGATACAGAGAGGGGACTTTGTGGATATGCTCCATCTGAAAGAACTGGGAATTAATAGCATGCCAGAGCTAGTTTCCATTGACAGCTTTGCCCTTAATAACCTCCCCGAGCTAACTAAAATAGAAGCTACCAACAATCCTAAACTCTCCTATATCCATCCTAACGCTTTTTACAAGCTACCACGGCTGGAAACCCTTATGCTAAATGGCAATGCCCTAAGTGCCCTCCACAGGATTACTGTAGAATCTCTTCCAAATCTCAGAGAGGTCAGCATGCATAGCAACCCCATTCGCTGTGACTGCGTAGTACGCTGGATGAACATGAATAAAACCAACATTCGCTTCATGGAGCCAGATTCATTATTCTGCGTAGAGCCTCCAGAGTATGAGGGCCAGCATGTTCGACAGGTGCACTTCAGAGAGATGATGGAAATATGTTTGCCTCTGATCTCACCCGAAAGCATGCCAGGGCACATCAAAACACGAAATGGGAGCTCTGTGTCGCTACATTGCCGGGCTTTTGCCGAACCAGAGCCTGACATCTACTGGATCACCCCTTCTGGAACCAGAGTCCTACCTAACACTGTGTCTGACAAGTTCTACATGCACCCCGAGGGAACGTTTGACATCTATGACATAACAGACAATGAAGCTGGTGTTTACACCTGTGTTGCCCATAATCTGGTTGGAGCTGACCTTAAATCTGTTTCAGTAGAGGTGAATGGATATTTTCCCCAAACCACAAATGGTTCTTTGAATATTGCAGTTAAATCAGTGGGAACAAACTCTATTCTTGTTTCCTGGAAGACTGGGCCTGGCACATTGGCTCCAAACATTAAATGGTACACTGGATCGAATGCCAACCACCCCACCACTGCATTCACCACCAGGGTTCCTTCAGATATCCAGGTCTACAACCTCACCCATCTCAGCCCTGCCACTCAGTACACAGTATGTGTGGATATTCGCAGCATCCCCTACAACCATGACACCAAATGCGTCACTGTCATCACAAAGGGATTAGAGCTGGCAGCAAAGGACACAGAAAAATGGGATACCGCAGTAATCATTGTCTTTGGAGTGTTCTTGGCTGTGATTTCAGTGGCCTGTCTCTTTGTTTGTGTGTCTCTGAGGAACCACCACATTTATGGGGATATAAGGAAATACGATTCCAAAGCTTTGCTGACACCAGTGGAAGCTACTGGTACGCACTCTACTTTCTTTACAAAGCTCTGGGTTTCTGGTAAGGGACTGCCAAGTGGAGTGGAAGTTAAAGCTACAGTCATTAATGTATCTGACAATGCCTTTTAAGGAGCCCAGCTGTGTAGAGCACCTCATACTACTATAGTGAATGGACAAGTCCACGAGCTGGGGTGAACAATGTTATACTGTTTTCAAAGGCATACCCATTGCTGATCCCCAGCACAGATAAACTGGCAAGTCTATGATTGGACTGGGATGGAAAGCTTTGAACTCGATTACTTGCCATCCCAGCTGAAGCAGCGGCTTTGTAAACGTTACATCAAACCAAGCTAACATCTACAGAAAGGAGAATTTACTGCAAAAAGATATACTTCTATACCATTCATCTGGAAATCCAGGCAGAGAAAAGGCGGTGAAGAAGATGGTGGTGGTCAACTCTCTTGTTATTGACTGTGAAATGTGTTCAGAGTTGTGGAACTGTCTGTGTGGTCCCAAGCAATACCGTCTGTGCTTTGTCAAACATCCATAGACGAGTTAGAGAAACAGTTATAACACCTGTCTATTATGGGAAGGGAGATTTAGTAGAGTAGACAAATTACAGTGACTATGGTGTAAGCCTTTTGATGAACTATACCCCCTTTTTTCTATTTAAAACTGGATTCTTGATTTTTCTTGGAAATATTGTTATATATTCTATTATGTTGATGTAATGACAAATCCTCTGTATGTGAACAGTTTAAATGGGTTTTAAATTACAGCGAGGAGTGGACTACTTTTGATTACCGCATCACATTGAGCTTAATGAAATTCAGCTACAAAATGGGTATCTGGAGAGAAGATTTGCCAAATGGCTGTTTATGCTTTTGTAGTTCTAATTGCAACGGTGACTGGGAAAAAACGCAGATCCATTTGACTCAAACTAATAGAGGAGGTTGATTAAAACTGACGTATGTGATGCATTATCTCTTTAAGAAGTGGTTTGTTATACCCTGGTAAGTGCCTACAACAAGAACTACATGAAGTAAGCAGAAAAGGGAAAGAAATTTGACAACCCCAGTAAAAAATAAAAAATAAGGTCATATCACTGCAGATACACAAGCTATACTCCAATATGTTAAGTGAAAATAATTTCTCAGTATTTTTAGCATACATATTTTAAGAAAACATTTTGTTATTGCTTTGGGTGTAAAGTTAAAAAGCCATTTTTATATTAACTGTATTATATGTGATCAGTGGGCACAACAGACTAATTAAGAAAAGCGCTAAGAAAAAAAATAAATGTCATTGTTTCTTTTACAAAACATGTGTACTTTTTTTTTTTACATTACTAAGAGAATTATAAGCAATGACGTCAAAATGATCTCATCTGTCCAAAAATCTTCATGTCATGACAGGTTCTTCTGTTGTTATCTACAGTAGTCAGTGAGTACCATCATCTGTGTCAGGACATTTCAATAAACAGAATATCAACAGTGACTGGATTGCACAGAACCAAAACTTCTGACTTATAACACACTGAACGGTCATCTTAACCTTTGAAAAAAAGGATAGGGGGGGTGCCAATAACAAAAGAGAAGCCATTAGTCGCCTCATTAGGAACATGTTTGTCCTTCAGCTGGTCTGAATATAGACACTGTGTTACAGCTACAGCTGCTGCTGCTCATGCTTAGACAGGGACACGGCGTCCCTTTGACACAAAGATAAAGTACAGCACAGAAAAGTTACGAAGAGCTAGATAGAGCAGAGTCTCAGCTTCAGGACTTGCAATTTATTTGTCTTACTGAATTATCCACTACACCGAACATTTCACATGAGAAAGCCACGCATGATGAATGGCTGTCAGAAGCAGAGTGACATGGTGGATTTATCAAACGGGCCCTAACGCTCATGCATCAGGGCCAGCCTTCAGCACCATGGACAGAGGCTTTTAGAGGCAAACCATCCGTCAAAAACAAAGGAAGTTAAAATATGACACGCCAGGTTCTTTAGGTAACACTCCGGTCAGGGTGAGGCAGAAACACATGCAGAAACTAATCTGAGGGAACTAAAAATCCACCTATTTATTTAAAGACAAATGTGCATTACAAGCAAGTCGGGAGACTCAGAAAGACAAAAAACATACAAACAGAAACATAAGTTAGACGTTTTGCACTCGGAGGTGTTGCAGTTTCAGGTTGTTTTTCCGTGTATATTTAGAATAACAAAACATGACAGCCAGAACAGCCTCTAAATTAGGTCACCGGCCCACATGTTCCTTCAGATAAAAGCATCACACGGATATTAGCCGCATTGTTCTCATTTCACTATTATCCTTTTATGTATTTATCCATTTTTCATCTTGTGATCTGATTACATACATGACTGAATAAGCAGAAGGTTATCCCTGCTTCTCATCTCTACTACCGTCCGTGTTGATCTTCCTCATTTCCATGATGTCTGTTTTCTCTCCCTCCGTCTTAACCTGTCGCCGTTAACACACCATCTGAATTTGTACATTCAAAGCAACTATATTTAATGCACACACACAAAGACGACAGCACTCTGGATTTAACTTAAATCCCACATGAAAAGACCCAGCGAGTTGTCACCATTTAATCCACAGTGAGGCTGAAAAATATTATGTTTTCGTTGAATCTTCAAATACTTTAAATATTAAAACCACCTTGTTCTGGTAAAGAGGAAAAAAATGAACATCTGCACTGAAGCAGATATTAAAGCCTTCTCTGTGAAGCCTTATTGATGATTGCTCCTGCTGGTATATTATTTTTATTTAGTCAGGATCATTGTCAGGCAACCCGAGACTTAGTAGTGAGTGTCCTCTGGTCCAACAATACCTTAATTATTTTTTTTTATTTTAAACAGGATCATCAATCACAATATTCAGATCTAGTCTTTAAAAATATGCATCCAAGCCCACCTGGTACAGTGACTTTCTGTAGGGAAGGTTTGTGTAGGAAGGTTCCTGCTTAAAGACTTTCAATTTATTACAACTCCAAAAAGCTCATATTTATTCTCGTATTATTTATATACCAGCCTGAATAATTGTATTCTTCTTTTTTAACCTGCAAGGCAAATATTATATTTCACTTCTATGTGAGATAAAATAAAACCTCTAACTCTTTGCAGGCTGCAGAAAGCAGTGCTCCGTTTGCTACAGGCACTTTTATATGTTTGAATTATCAGGTTATTAAAGTTACAAACTTCCATGCAGGCCAGCCAGCGTACCTACAGGCAACCACATCACACAGAAAACTGAAAATGTCAGTATGAATTTACAATGTGGTTACTAACGCTAACATAATGGCAAATCTTGGTTTTATGGGCAGCTATTGGAGAAAACAAGCAGATGACCTATGGAGAGCAATAACAAAGCACTGATTGCTTTCATGACAGAAGGAAACTGAGCTTGACTTTGAAGTCACGTGAAGCACTTCTTTATCATCTTGACCTTTTATGAAATAAAACCAGAGTTTTTCTGCAGGGCTGCAATTGGTTTTGTCTCGTGGTGTTTTTGATGTGTTCATTCTGCAGATGGTGGCCAGTGGCAGCAACTGTGTAATCCTCAACTTAGATTGTGTTTGTTTTTGTTTTTGCTTGAAATGTGGAGATTGAATGTTGCAGCTGATTTGGTTCGACTCAAAGAGCAAGTCACAAGCAATTTCTCTGTATATTCATGTGTGTGTGTGTGTGTGTGTGTGTGCTGCTTTTTACATTCGGTCAGATCTCTTTCTGTCTGCATTTCCATGACCATCACTCCCAGCATGTCCCAACTGAAATTATCTGCTTTAATTAGGACTCCCTGAATTGCAATTGTTTTTAAACCATATTTTCATGCAAACATATCAATAGATTATTGCTGCTGGGTGCAAACTTGCATCCCCAATAAAGATAAAAAAAATTCTTGTAGAACATTAAATGTAGGAAAAGAAACAGAAATTGCAAACATTGCAGTAAGTTTACAAAAATCTGATGAAATTAGTTCCAGACTAATGTGAACTATTTACACTTTTTCATTGTTTGTGATGTTTTGATCAAATAACACTGAACAACACAATTAAAAAAGTTATTCTTAGCATCATAAAATTTCATTAACTGAAAGAATAATTATAATTTAACAACTAATAATACTTTATATTTTGACATTGGAGTACAATTCCAAAGATATTACTGTCATTTTATAAAAAGGAGGAAGCCATAATGTTAAAGCCAGTATATGTAATCTAACAGAAACACTATGTTATCAGAATATTCAGCAATAAACACTGTAGATATTCTGCTTATCCAAAACACTTGCACTCACATTACCTTCAGTCACTATTCCAAATGTGCAACCAGCATGCACTGGCTTTTTGTTTTTTTAGTAAGGAATTCAATTCAGCTTTTTTTTTTTTTTTAATCGTGCCACTTCATAACATGTCAATTCAGGGCCAATTTATAAAAAATAGCCTGGATAGAGGAAACCAAAAGATTGCATTGAATCTTGACTTCGATCCAATTACCAGCCGGAGCTGCATGAGGCGACAGTGGGAAGGAAACAAAGACAAGGGAGAAGGAACGGCAAAAACCGAGCACTTCAAAACCAAGGATGGATACCTGTGCATGAAAACCAAAAGCTGCTTTTTCCTCCTGTTGCATAAAGAAAATTATGCAGCTCTGTAAATTTATTTGCTCCATTTTAGGACAACTAACACTAAAACCAAAGCAGCTGTCGAGATCAACAGCAGCAAATATTAAACTGCAAGAATCTGGTTTCCATCTTGTTGGCTATGTTCAGATTTTAGGCTGATGTGACCCAAATCCTTTTCTTTTGCCCTCATTCAACTTGATCTGATCTTTTCATAATAGTCTAAACAACCCAGACCTCTTGTGGTCCTAAATATGATATGCATCTGATCTTTTACCATTTGATTTCAGTCTGAACGGCCAGGTCGCTTTAATCAAACATAGCTGTCACAAATGTACATAAAAGTTCAGCTTTTTTTGTGGGCGGTGACATCACACTGCACCCCTCTGAGCTACTCCGTACCCACACATTTCCCTGTACAGGCGTTGCTACCACTGCTCCACAAAACACCATCTGGTTGTCCTCTTTAGTTATCTCCACCTTAAAACAATGCCACTGAAAAGGTGCAGGCTATGGTTGGACAAGAACGTTGAAAACAAAGATATGCTGTGATGTCACCGTTAACATCCTCAAACATAAAGATGTTACATGCACACACTAACGTAGCAGTGACACATGTGGGACACTTTTGGTAAAAATCAATACAAATCACATATAATTGGAAACGTGAACAGATAAATAAACAGATTTAACATAAATCAGAATGGAGCATTTTGCTCTGCAGGCTGAGTGAAGCCTCAGAGTCTCTGCAACGCGCCCAGTGAGGATGCAATGTTTCCCCAACCGTCAGAATCATTAGTAAATGTTAGTTAAAATCTTTGGTTAAAATAAAAAAAGACTTCTGGTTGTTAGCTTGTGGACTTAAATACCATTCTAAGTTATGTAAGTGCATTTGCTCAGATGTGTGTTTCACATTGATTTAGAAGGAAGGGAGAAATGAGAGTTTTTCCAATGTAAGTTATCCATCATATTGATAAATACACAATTACAAGTTTTGCAGAGGCTGTGGTAAAAAAAAAACTCAACCTGGATTGAACATTGGAATGATATGACTCCACAGAGAGCTTTTTCACTAATTGGAAGTCTTTCTCAGTCAGATGATTGGTTTCCTGTGTGGCTGATTGATTACCGCCTCCTTTCGTCTCACTGCTGTTTCCTGTATGAAGTGGGTATGTCGTCTGTGCCGGAGTTGGATCGATGCAAGAACTAATGAGTTACTCGCATGCATGTGCTTGCATTCGTGATGGATTGAGCTTGGAAGAAATGTAAAAAGAAGAAGCACATTTATACCAACCGAGCATGTTGGAACATGGAGCAACATCCTTTTTCTTTAGGCGGTGTTTATAAGCATCACTGGAGCACAGATGCACTGTCAATCCCATCAAATTCATTAGCACAACAGAGGTCATCAATACTCTCAGTGGTTGTCATTAATCATCCCCAACATTAAAGTCTTGTTGTGAAATGGTGGAAGGACCACCTACAGTTAGAGTTCTATCCCCACAAGCTCGAACACTTTCTCCAAAACCGTTTTTACTAATACCTCCTGCAGGTTTTTCCCCTTTACTAAACAGATACAAGGTTCAGAGAGCTGTTAGGTAAATAGTATGAATGAATGGCTGCACATTTTCTACAGCATGTATAAAAGCTATTTTATGCTGGTTAACATATACAGGGACCAAAGTGACAGCACCCCTACACCTCTGTCACATTTCTTCATTTACCCGGGGTAGTCTTTAGTAGGAAAAGATAGAAACTTCTGAAACTTTCTGTGCTTTGTGCACAATTACTTTAAATTTTTTTTATCCAGTGACTTTAATCTATCAAGCTTGTTCAGATAAGAATAGATGAAAGCAGGAAAAATAGATATTGTGAGCAAAATCTATTGTCCCCAACACCCACATTCCCCATACACCCCTAAAAGAAAATAGTGCGCTTTTCAACAATGACAAAGCTGAAAAATTGCAGGTTTTCAAATATCAAAACAACACAATTAAACATTTTGATCACCACAGTGATAAAAGACATGGCAGGAAGAAAGCAAGTGTCAATGATGCTGAGATGCAGAAAAAGAAACATAAAAGGAAAACTTTGCCTCTTCAACGGTTGCTTTTGTGATCTTTGTGGCTCTAAAAGATAAATGAGGTGTCAGTACGAGCTGGAATTGGAAAGAAAATCTAAATAGATAGCACATCAAATCTATTGTGTTTGTTTTTAGCGTAACAGTTATCTGCCTTTTAGATGAGCTCTGAACATCCATTGATTGAGTCTGATCCATCTATATTGGTTCTTTTTGGACAAGTCAAAGGATTTATAATTATAATTTATTTTGTTTATTTAGATAATCATCTGTGTGCTTAGATGAAGAGATAAATGGACAAATAATAATTTGTTAATAATAAAGGATAACAGCCTTTATCCTTGAATGAAAAAAAAGGGTAATTTTTTATTAGTCCCTGAATGCATCATCACTACAGCACTAATAAAGTGTGTCAGTGACATGTTGGCTTCATAAAAACATTTTCTTATTAGGTGTCGTTGATCCCAGCAAGCCGAGCATGGTCTTCCAGACAAGCTTTGAGCAGCAAGACTTACCAGTAAAATTCCATAAAACAATAAAATGTTTCATTGATTATGACTGTGAAGCCTGATGGGAACCCTGGTTATTAAGGGTCACAATGTGCTTTTATCATATGTCCCTGCTCTAAGATGCTAAAATCAAACTCTGCACAATGACCCAGTAATTTAAACCAGATGTGTTAGAGCAGGAACACATGAAGACTTGGTTCCTCATCATCCATCCGTTTTTCTTTTAGTCCAATTCAGAGTCATGAGGAAGATGGACCCTGTCTCAGCTATTAGCAAGCAAGAGGTAAGAAGTTTCAGGAAAGGTCGCCGATCCTTTGCAAGCTTTTCTCACCACTGCTCTATAATTTACTTCATTATAAACAGGGTGACAACATCCGTCTAGGCAGCTTACAGAAGACCTTCCAGGTGAGATGTTTGGATCACATTCCACTGGGAGGAGTGTCAAAGAAACACTTCACACACGGAGTGATTGCATGTAATAACCCACTCTTCAGTTGAGATGGAAGAAGGGACTGGGGAAAGGGGAGGTTTACCACACCAGTGACTCCATTTGGGAAAAATGGAAGAAAATGGTTGAGCAGATGGATCTTAGCAATGAGTTGACACAGAATGGTGTTATTAGGGAATTACATTTTTATGATGTATTATTCATTTAGAGACATTAGAATAAAAATACGAGGGTCTTCTCATGGAAACTGTGAAGAACCATAAATGAACTCAAAGATCAGTCATATGCTAACATGTCTGGAGGGGTTTCAGGCAAATATATACAAGACCTGGACTTGGAAACATGTAAATATGTGCACAACAACTCATTCTTTGCTGACCTCAATGTGTCTTAACATAAAGGAGGGTAGAAGGTCTGCCTGGCCTTCTCCTAGATCCTCTCAACTGAGAAATGTGCTGCAGTGGGGCTCCCATGCAACTGAGGGAGAATGTCAGGAATTAGGATTGAAGCCACAGCCACTTCCATTTGTCTTTCTCCAGAGGGACAATTTTTAACAGTCCAGTATAACAAGCTTCCTGGGGTAGATTGAGGCCCCTCTCACAAGTCTCGGAGGTGATTTAGTAGCCCGTCTCCAACCAAGCGAAAACAATGCTAATGTCCAGGTCCCCATGTTGCAATGACTGCTTCTTTGAGTCACTGAGTTAGTGGATAGAGTGCTTCAAATAGGCTTCAAGAACACCAGAGGAGAAGAGTAACTGGTTAGTAGGGTCAGGAGAAATGGGTTGTCAGAACAATGCATCTTCATATTACACAATTGTCTCTGTGCACAATGGTCCAGTTAAACAAGTTCAGTTTCAGAATCCATCAGCCCCTCTTTCACCATGGTTCATCGACTCAGTTTCCATTACTGTTTTTTTGTTTGTTTGTTAGATAAAAGTGATATTTGTAAAGTTTTGACAAACAGCTGTATAGATTTGCAGGTGTTTCTAATTTATTCCCTGTTATTTGTGCCATATCACGGCATCTTAACTGGTCACATGACCTACTACGTCTCGTCCAGGGACGTGCAAAAGTGGCTAAATAGTTTTTATTGCACTTTTATGATAAATTTTATATCAAAACATCAAAAAACTATCTGCCTTATGAGGGCATAACAAAATTTAGTGATAATCGAGAGTTTTTCCTAAATATTCTGTGTTAAAATGACTGAATTTTGGTTGTGATATTGCACAATTCTATAATGGAAATGTAGCATTGCCAGTTGCCATTTTTCTGAATCCAAGTAAGGACCATTAATCTGTGATATTGCAGAAATCTGACATGCATGCATAATGTTTGAACTCTCAAACAGTCCACAGCTGTCTATCAAAATTATTAAAGAGCCTGGTTAGCATGGGACACCAGATGCTGTAGTCCATCTATTATATGCCAGATAACTGCCCCAGAAGAATATTTCATCAATAGGTACACATGTGGAAAGGCAGTGAAAGTTAGATTAGTGTACTTTGAATATGTGAAAACAACTTCCTAATCTAGAATCCAATCAAATTACCTGTTTTTGTCATCAAAGTGACTCAGTGGGGCTGCATAATGTGATATATTCCACTCAAACCAGCAGTATTATAACCACATCCATAAAAGGTATCCCTGCAGGGGCTTAGTATTTTATTAACCCATTTGTAAATTATATATTTGATTGGTATTCATGTCTGCAGACAACATGAACCAGAACAAACCAATATGGTATTTGCTGGGATTCGGTTTAAAGTGATCCTCAAATGTAATGCTGAAAATAAATATATCATTCAGATAAACAATGCAGATGTGCCAACTCAGACTTTGCAGCATCAGTTTCATCATTTGCTGAAAAGAGGCAAGTAAAACAGTTAGGTTTTTTTTTGGCATGTCAAATTACAGACACAGGGTACTAACTGCCATTTTCTCACTATTATCGTCAGTCGCCTAAACTTGCACGTTTTCGTTTTCAAGGCACCCAAAGCACTTTACGATGAGTCATTATTCATTCACTCCCCATTCATACCTGGCTGTGGAAAGCTACAGCTGCCCAGGAGCCAACTAACAGTAATGAGGCAAACAGTCTACACCAATGGGCTCTCTGACTACTGACTGCACAGAGTGAAAGGGAAAAGTCTTGCCCAAGGACAAATACAATTGGAAGAAGCAGGATTCAAACCTATAACCTTCCACCCACTGAACAACCTTGAGTCACTGGGCTCGAGACACCATTGAGATGGATCACCATTAACTTCATTTTTCTTGCAGAGTACCACTGGAGACGTCAACGACTGTTTTCAGTTTAAATATATGATGTTTCTGCCCAGTTCTTCTTAATTCAGACATTGGGGTTTAAACTTGTATGTGCTGGCCAGTATTCTTTAAACCAAAACCTACAACTATTGTATACATTACAGATAATTCTACTCCTTGCCATTGTGTAAAATGGAAGTAATTTAGAGTGACACGGAGAGCAAATGACTGGTGGTGCATTAACATTTAGGGGAGAGAGGGCAATGATAACATCAGTATCTTCAAATGGATACGATTCACATGCTCACATCCAGTCCCTGTAAGCATAAGGACCATTGTGATTCAGTCCTTCAGTGTTGTCTCTGCATGGGCAACCACTAGTCCAATCTAGATCAAGAGTCATTAAGCCAACACTCTTTGAAGAAGAAACAACTTTGGGTTTCATGACTTTACTCAGGGGCAGAATGATCATATTCTCAGCCTGAGTTAAAACAACCAGAAGGTAATTAGCCCCCCTCAAAACAGGGACACAAATACATCTCAATGTTTCTGCAGACCATGCCCCAGGTTCATATTAAATAGTGTTTAGCAAGTCCAGAACCAGAACCACAGGTGTTCTACAGGGATTTCAGTAGTACATAGAAAGTGTGCTGCTTAGAGGCTGAGCCCATACAAAGGGTCATTATTTGATGTCTCCATGTAAGCAAGGTAGGCTAGTTTATGTGTACATCACCACCCATGTATCTGTATGTATGTAATCTAAAGTACTTTACATTAAAAATTAATATATATATATATCACAATAAAATGATTCATTGTCCGTACTTTCGTGGACGGGCTGGAGCCGATCCCAGGTATTAGCAGATGAGAGGCAGGGTTACTGGGCAGGTTACTGGTCAATTCCAGGGCCTACAATGAAATCATTAAACATTTAAAAGCAAGATCAGTTAAATCTGGTTATGCAGATTCCATGCAAAGGCACATGTGAAAATAGATTATTTTAACCTGAATTTAAAGGGGCTGCATTTGATGAGCATTTAACCTTTACTGGCAGTGTGTTCCCCATGTTTGCAGCCAAACAGCTAAATTCTGTTTCTACATGTTTAATTTGGATTTTATGGATCTTAAAGCTCTGCTTGGTTTATATATTCTGAATAAATCACATCTGTTTTCTGGGTCTAAACCAGGGGTCTTCGAGGGCCGGTATCCAGCAGGTTATTGTTGTCTCCATGTTCTGACACAGCTGACTGAAATTACTTAATAGGTAGACAAGAAGCTGTTGGATCTATTTGATTTGCATCAGGTGTGTTAGTGCAGGTAAACAGCAAATCCTGCTGATTCCGGCCTTTGAGGACTGAATCATGACACCCCTGGTCTAAGCCATTTCAGGATGAGGAAACAATCAGTAGGGTTTTAAGATCTATCCTTTTGCTGACTGGAAGCTGGTGTAAAGATTGTAAATGTGATGTGATGTGTTCATGCCTCTTAGTCTCAGTTAAAGCTCGAGCAGCAGTGTTCTGGATGAGCTGCAGATGTTTAATTCTCTTTTTAGGAAGTCCTGTCCAAAGACCATTACAGTAATCAGTCTACTTGAGATGAATGCATGGATGAGTCTCTCCTGATCTTTCTTGGAGACTAAACTCTGTTTATGTTTCTGACTTAGTTAAAAGTGTCATGGTTTTAGCAGAGAAACTGACAGGCTCAATGACAGAAAAGGAAGTTTGGGACAATATTCTTAGAGTAAAAAAATTCTAAATCCCAGGAGTAGAGAGCCTACCAGGAGGATCCTATATTTCTCTGATATATGAACTAACTCCAGTTATCTGCAGAGTATTAAACTATGCCCTGATAGAGGGACCACCATCCAGCTCATGGTCAGATGCAATTATAGGTGTAATTCACAAAGAGAATAAAGACACAACTGTGTGTGCATCGTACCAACCTACCCAAAAGGTAGGTATCTGACATCCATTCTGACAAATAAGTTACAAAATATTGTTGGAAAACTTGTTAAACCAGACTTGCACCCACAAAACACAGCTATTTTCTCTAAACTGACAAACTAATAGTAGAAATAAAAAAAAATGACCAAAACAGATGGGATAAGCCCCTCCACTCTCACTCCTTGGCAGAATAGAATCTGTGAGAATGAACATCCTACCAAGACTGTTATTTTTATTTCAATCCCTATCCCAGTACTCTGGTCAACATTTAAACAACAGAAAAATTATTGAAAGAACATTTTTGGAAGATCAGGAAATTTTAAGATTGTGTATACAACATAAAAATGATATGTATTATATATAATATAACAAACTGATTGTGCCAAACTTGCTATTTAACTAAGGTATCATCAAGGTTTTGCACCCACTCCCACATCTCATCTTGGGCTTCATCTCTTACGAGTCGTAGGAGTGGGTGATAACGCTTCAGCAAAACCTTGTTGATACCATAGCAAGTTTGGTACAATCAGGTTTTCTGTGTGTTATTTGATTTTGGGAGTTCTGACTGTTCACACTGGCCGGGATCTCCAGGATCACCTTTTTTTGGTGCATCATATGATCTGGCCTTAGCAAAAATAATGTCAGTCACCTTTTCCTTTATTCAGTTAAAAGGACAGTTTATTCAGAGAGAATGATGTGCAGACTATGAGACTCAGCAAATCTGCAGATGAAGCAATAGTATGACAGGTTTTAGTTAGTAATTCGCATGTCGCTCATTTAACAAAGTAGTGGGATTACCTTGCCATTCAAAACTCACTTTTGACAAAGTGCTCTTCCCTGACTGGCTTTTTGGGTGATGATTAATTCTGGATTTTAAACAGGTACAGGGTCAGTTGCCACAGTGATCTAGTCTTCCCTTTGCTGCAATTTCTTACTCATCATTTATTACTCATACATGTGTAAGCTGACTGCATAGCAAACAGATTTATGCACACGATGCTCATCAGTTTCGTGCTATGCTTGGGTCCTCATGCTGATGAAGCAAGAGACAGGAAAAGATGGCATGCCTTTCTGCTGCCTCTCGGGGTTTGTTTACACCAGTGTTTTAAAACTTGCTCCTAAAATGAACACACAAATGGCTGCAGTCTCCCATCAATCATCCTCCAAACCCCCCAGAATGTGTGGATGGCAGCTCTGTGTGACTCCATACACTTTGTCGCTGCATGCGGCTCAGTAAGGTTATACAAAACAAGTGCATTCCTTCAGTTCATTACACGCTTCCTTGGAAACAAGAATAACAAAAACAAAGCCTGTGTGTTTGATCTTCATTATCTTTGTGATAAATTTCCTTTACTTTTTTTCCCATTTCTTGCTGCTAGTACTTTTTGCCAGTGCTTTTCTCTCTTTATTCAGCACGTTTGTTGTCATCTCCGGATAAGACAAATCCCCCACTTTAGATTGGTTCATAGCAAAGCTGAATGGATCTTTCACATTGTTGGCAATTGTGCTTTACATAAACAATCTGTCTAGATTATTTCCATCTGAATTGTAAGGAGGCGGGTAATAAGAGACTATCTGCTTTAGACTGTATTATATGAATGATGCTTCCACCATCTAAAAGCTGTCCATGCATGAAATAAAACAGAAAAGCTGTGGGATTTATCAAATTGCATTGTGTTAATTGTGAAACTGGTGCTGTGGGGTTCTATCACATTCTTCACTTTCTCAATAATAAATGACTGTTTCTGGGGGGGACATTACAACCTTTGTCCCTCATTGTGGAGTGAAAAGCTCTAACCCGGTTATGTGAGGGCTGGCTGCTGCATTTATACAGACCAGTAAAGAAACAAGAAAAGCTCTGAAAAATAAACTAGTATGACCAAAAGATCACTGTTTATGTACTCTCTTTGTGAATGGCTGTGGAGAATTGCACCATTTGTGAGTCCCATTTCAATTCTGTCATAAGAGAACGCTTTTCAAAAGCCTCTGAAGTGCGTCCAAAAGAACATGGGTGATAACGAGGGCCTGGCTTCTCTGTTTTAGTCCTGCAGGCCATTAGCAGGAAAGGCTCTGCGCTGGATCTCTACTCTAAGAAATGACTATTTCTGTCTTTATCGGCTTTCCTTTGGAGCCAGGAGGTGCCGGTTGTCGAGTTCACCCCCAACGGCTTCAAACGGAGGGTTTAAAGATTGAGCAAGTGCCATCGTTTGCAACTCTGCTGAAGGCTTAGCAAGGTGAGAAAACGTGAGATGGGCTGTTGAGCCAGATCAAAATCAAAAGGGAGGAAAGGTAATGAGGGGGATTTAATCAAAGGAGAGGGGCTATTCTCAGAACAAAGAGGCCTTAAGTCCACAGCACTGAAGATACAGATACTCTGATGTAACAAAGGCAAAGTGGAACTCAGATAAGCAGCCAAATGACTTTATTTTCACAGCATTATAATTCTAAAAGGCTTGGATTTTTCTTTACATGTAATCATCTTTGTTTTGAAGAAGTAAAAAACAAAACAGCAACATTTCACCTCAGACCAGGGCTTGTACTTATCACTCACATACAGTTGATTTCCATTCATCTCTCCCCCTCACGCTGCACATTTTCATAGTTCACTCGTTCAAATTGGAAATTGTTTATGATGCATGATATTGAACGCGGGCAGACTCCGAGGTACTGGCGACAGTCTCGTCAACTGAATGAATGAGCAAACAAACAGATCCAAGTGATTTTTGTTGATGCTTGGAGACATGTGACTCTCTGTAACACAACAAAGGAACCTTCTTTCTATATTTATGCTGCCACTTAAGTGTTAGAAATATTGATGACCCTAAGCAGAAATTAGCTTGCTTGTCAAAATGGAAAGCTGGAAACGCAGGGTTTTCTTTTTATCCAATCCAGCGCTCGCAGCCTCTCATCATGTAAACAGACATTTTGACTGAACAAGCACAAAGCCCTGACGCACTGGATCATTGTGGGTCTAAATTTAAACTAAACGCATCTGTCACTTTGTCTTACTGATGGTATAAAACTGCTCCAAGGTTGTGGAAGTTACTTGCTTAATTGAAGTAAGACAAGTTGTTTTCTGTTTTTGCCATCGGGGAATTCCAACATCAGCGTCTTTCTGTCACCAGAATGAGGAAATAGGCATAGTTGATATTTTTAACTGTGATCCATGGGGAAGAAGCCGAACTGCTCAGGTGATAACACGTCCCTCTTTTGTTTACGTTTGCCACCTGAAATAGAAAACTAATTCTCGCTTTGCACAAAACCTTGACTTGTAAGTAACAGATGAAAGCATTGATTCCAGTCCCAGATCGATTCCTTTATTTCCTCCTCTGAAAGTTCACCATCAAACTCTTAACCGCTAACAGGCAGGCCAGGCAGGAAAAACAATCAAAAAATAACAACAAAAAACATCAGTACTCAGAAAAGACAATGGCAATTGATCAGACATTTGGTGAGAGAGGTGGCATCGTTCCTATCAGATTCATTAGTTTCCAGGGCGCTCTGACATTTCCATTTGCACACTCCAATTGACAAAATAAAATACCTGTTTGGCTCTCATTCCTCAGATCCCCAGCAGGTAATCACTCTTTGACTGCACCCCTCCTCTAGCCCTATCCCTCCAGCGAGCTCCCATCATGACAGTGTATAAAAACAAACAGAACATGGTGCTTTTTGCATGAGTGCAAGTACAACACTGAGCATCCCTCCTATCAGAGGTCACTTGTACAGTCACCTCAGGGAAAGACACCCTTCAGTTTTTCATTTTCTTCCCATCACCACCTGTCTTGGTTCCATCTCCATCTCCATTCACCCCCTTTGGCTCCTTCTGCATACCTAAACGAGTGCAGCCATCTCCTAGAATCAGCGTCAGCAGGCTATTGACTTGCTGCACTCACACAGAGTCTCTCAGCCATCCATTTCATTTAGACGCAACTTTTTGACTCCTCCACATGAGAGGTCAAACTGGCTCATTTCAAAAGAGACTCAGAACGCTGGTAAATTATACAAATTGAGTGGCAGGAGGAAAGGGAGTATGGCTGAGCCTCGGCTGCTCCATGAACCCAGACGACCTCAGGTCTCCTTAATGATGTCTTTGCCGAGCCAGACAGAAACACATTGGATGATTATACAGCAGAACAGTGAGGTATCTCTCCGTCTCGCTTCTCCTATCAACACCCCTGTATTTCTGCCTCATCTGTCCCACAATCCATCTCCCTGCTGCTTCTTTCTTTCCACGTTGCCCCCCCGATCCCCCTCCCCTCGCCATTCCTGCATCCATCTTCCCGCTCTGCGGCTTCCTTTGGAACTCCTCCTATTTGGAACGATGGCGACATGCTGAGAGACTTTGGTCAAATCTGATGGTGCTTCCTTCCAACAGCGGCATTTAATCAATTGAAATCTTGTTTTGGGAATGAGCAGAGAGGAAGTTGCTTTTCATGAGCCGTGCTATAATAAAATAACACAGCCAGAAGGCCAGGTCCCTCATCACAGGAGGCTCCGTGTACTGAGGTGATCGAGCCGCTCCAAAATGAATTTTTAATACTTCCTACGCCGTCTGGCAAGCTGTGCTAGACTGCAACTCACTTAAAATTCAGTAAAAACATAGAAATGTCAACAGATAATGCAGAATTGTGTGAATAAAAGGTCAAACACCATTAAATCTAACTCTTTTTAGTTTGTTTTTTTGCAGTAATAATAGGACAAAAAGTAACTTATTTTCCCCTTTGGCTTTAAATACTATTATTTATTTATTAAAAACTGTTGCTCCATCTCTCTATTACCACTACAATATTTCACTGAATTTTTTCTAAAAGTTGCCTGGTTTAGATGGGTATTATATAATGTTACACAAATTGTATTTAAAGTGAAAGACACCATGTGATGTTTAAATTCTGCTATATTTATAACATTGAAACAAGCTGCACAGTGAACATCTCACTGGCAGGAGGGATTAATTACATTATATTATCATCCAATTAAGGAATCAAAACTGAAATTCATAAGATGGTTGTGTTTACAGCAGGGTAAACATCCTAAACACACAGAATCCACAATGAACAACCCCAGTCGGAGTACACTGAAGATTCTCACAATCGCTGATAGATGCTGGAAAATCTGTGGAGATGCTTAAAGAGAGCAGTGCATGCAAGTAAACCCGAGAGTCCTTTCTAATAAGAAGGGAAAACATCGAAAGATCCCCAAACATCATCTTAAAATGTCAGCTTGGATGTGCTTACAAGCTGTGACAGTAGCCGATGGGGACAGCATTCAGGACTAACACCATGTCTGTTTTATTGCATTATTTCACACACATATATTTTAATGCTCCCCTGGGCACTTAAATAATATGATAATGTTTTAAACTATTCCTTCATTAATGATGACAATAACTTTATGACATGATAATGAATTTATTCCTAAATGTCTGTGCATTGCCATCAGAGCCAGAGAGCCACATTTAACCAGATCACAGGTAAAGAAAGCGACATCTTATCCTTCAGCCATTAAAAAGCAACCTCCAGTGTTTGCAGATGTGTCTTCCTGCAGAGCATTCAGAACGAGACAGAAGCTCGTGTAGAGTTTCACTTTCACTATTTCACTGAATTACAACAAAATGTATATTTTACAAGCATTTGTTTTTATTTCAGGGCTTTAAGTTGTTGAACTGTTGATGTTTTTTTGTCTTACTGTGATATGTTAAAATAAATGCTTAATTCTGTTCTAGCTGAAGTTTAATGCCATCATTGTAATTATCTTTGAAAACATCCTACATATCTGTTCCAGCAGGACCTGATATCTGAAATTTTCTGTGTTTGGAAGAAAGGTAGATCTGTCTATTTTCTCCTCCTGATCCTGAAAATGTAATCTCACCCTGAGAAAGAGAGAGATTTGTTTTCCCCTGCAACATGCTTTCCAAATGTGCTCAAACTTTGGGATTTTATAATGCATTTAAAATTGGAATAGATGATTTAATAGCTTTGTGTCAGTGAAATTTTCATGCAAGTGAAGAAATGGTTGCACCACTAATTGCCTATTGATATAACACAATATTGATTCAGCATACAAGCAGTTCATTAAAGCTTTGACATTTGCTTAAACTCTTAAACAGGCAGTCAGGTTTCTATGCCTGTGGCTAGCAATAAACAACACAGTCCATGCTTTATGTGGCTTTTTATGACATACCACACGTGGAAGTCAAAGCAAGCCGGATAAAGTAATACATTTTGTTTAATCATAAAAATTTAACTGTAGACCAGATATGCAGTGCAGTGCTCTGCATGTACCACAGTGGTGCTCACAGAAAGAAGTGAGGAGTTTCTAGCATTTCTCTCACTGACTTTCCTCATGAGGATGCTGAAGCTGTAAGGCTGCAGGATATGAGCTCTGCATCAGATCCGCCATCTGACAGAAGAGGCAGCCTGATCCTGTGAAAGCCTCCACAACAGATGGACTGATGAGTGGTGGTCAGGAGTCAGCACACACAAGCACAAACCTCCTCATGCACACAGACCAAGCATCGCGCCTTTTCACAATAGAATGATTTATTATGAATGCATAAATTAGTTTATATGCTTTGAACAGAGCATGGATGACATCCTGCTACGTACAAAGGCTTCCATCTACACAAACATTTAACTCCTTATATAGTACCTGTGTACTAGATAAATTACTACAAGAGGGAATTAAGAAAATATAAATACAAGAACATCTGTGCTGAAATCCACACAACAGAAAGTAAATAAAGAAATGTGCTACAAATAGGCAGACATGGTTTGGGGTGTGATGTCAGCAGGAGCAAGGTCATACTGTTCCTAGGAGATGTTATTGGAGCTGTCTGGCCTGCCAATGAAAGATGCTCCAGCTGCCATAGAGCTACCCAAATGGGAACAGCTTAAATGGGCTGTAGCATGTTCCTCAGACACACTATAGTCTAAGATTATCTACTATTGTTTTATTTTATTGTCTGGTTTTATTTACACTTTGATGGTTAGAGTTGTGATTAATTATTTTCTCTAAGTAAAGTATAACTAAGCATGATACTGATTAGTTAGGTCTTCTGGTGGTTAATTTGAGCAGCTGGTTTATCCCTCCTTTGTGTTAAAATGACCTGATCAACCAGTACACATGATACCACTTCATTTCACCCCTAAATGTTTTTCCTTTCATTTTTTTAGTTTTTAGGTATAGTGATGTGAAGGACTAGAGAGCTATGGCGACATAAGTAATGTGGCATAACATCATGTGAGAAGGTTACACGGACTGCATTAGCATTATATATTCAGATAAAATGCTTCAAGAGGCACCGCTCTGTAAGAAATGCATGATCGTGTTGTGATGAAGTTTTTATGAATGAGAAAGTGTAGAGATGAAGTTAATGTCTGCATGGTGCAGAAATCTAGAATATGCTGTGGTTTGACAGGGTAATTAAAATAAGCAGACTTTAGCTAAATTAACACACACGTTAAATTAAATCCTAATAAAATAAGAAATCAAAAACAGAAATCTTATGAATTAAAATCTAAATCTTATAAATTTGTTGTCTTTGCCTTCTATTAACAACATAATGGACATAAATATGTAAATATGCTTTAGTTAGCTACTGTTACTGTTAGCTAGTCCGGCACATTCAGACAATATGAAGGTTGTGTAGAACAATAAGAGGAGGGGAAAAAGACAATTATCCACACAGAAGACATAATAAAGACAATTGTTTGTGGTTACATGTCTGGTTTCTTTATAACCAACATCGGGGTTTTTGGAGCTCTGGTTCGTCTCTCAGAGGACATGTTGAACACGGATTCTGCTTAAGAATCGGGCCCGGTTCTGCTGTACGTTAAATATAAATGTGACTTCCAACATCTCGACACTGGTTTCCAGTTAGTCACAGAGTAGATTTAAAACCCTGCTGAATGCTTAGAAATCTCTGAAGGGTTTCAGAAAACATCTGTGATATGTTCAGATAATATAAAGCACGCAGAACTCTAAGATCCAAAGAAGCAGGGTATCTGGACCAGACTGAACACGCAGAAGCAGCATTTAGCTGCTATGCTGCAAACTAATGGAAAGATGCCTTCACTGGACCATTTTAATCAAGATTAAATCACTTATTGTAGCTTGTGCATGAAATCTGCTTTTAATTAACACAACCTTTAATGGTTTTACTTCTGATTTTATTGTTGATTGATTAATAAAATAATAATTGATTTATTATTTGTTGCTGTCTGTTCTTAACACCAGTGATTCTTTTGACGTTTTTATGTAAAGCCTTTATAATGTCTCATATATAAAATGTGCTACAAATAAATCTACCTAGCTGTTGAAATGAATGCATCTCATATGAAAGATGATTGCCTCCAATAATAGCTCTATTAGTTTAGCTAAATTTGAACTAAATGACAGTTTATACAAAATAACATCTATCATAAATTTAGACTGTTGTATTGGAGTCTAATAATTATTAAAGTGGCAGTGTTAGAGATTACAATTCTTTTGAGTTTTACATGATTTTAGAAAGATAATCACGTCCAAGGCAAGGCCAAGATATTTAAATGAACACATTGCTTTGGTCTTAACCTTGATGTTAAGTGTTTTTACAATAAGATGCAAACAATTTTCTTTCAATTCAATCAAAGGTTTAACTTTCCGAGTCGCTCACTAATTCAGGTCATTGCAGTCAGCCTCTCTGCAGCTTCCCTTTAATAAAAACTAACATAATCGCATGAAGCGGGATATTATAGTATTGATAAGTATTTGGTAAATTGTTCTATAATGTATATACAATAAAGAAACAAGTATAGAACTTTTTCAGCTTATTTTGGTACAGAACATGTCTTCTGTAGCCCCGCCCCTTCACCGTAACACTTTTAATAGTAGTGATATTTAATTACAGCAACTTCACAAACAAAGTAAAATGCTAAGTGGTAAGTTTTACACTAATTAGAATGTTTCAGCTGACAAAAAAGTAGTAAAATACCAGCAGGGACAAAGGAGGAAGTCTTTATTCAGGCGCTGCTATTATTCATTGAGGTAATGACCTCCAAACTCTAAGCCAGAAACAGGACAAACATCTCATCTGGAATTATAAAAGTAACTCTGTGAGCAGAGAGAGCATAGTTACCTTCAATGCACAGGAATCTTTCCCTTATTATCAAACAGATTCACACAGAGACTGATGCGGGGGTTGACTGATGATGATGATGATGATGACATGGCACTTGGCAGGTCACACACACACAGATGGTGGACACCTAGCGATTTCACCGGCTTACTGCGGCGTGTTAGATTTGGATCTGAAGCCTGACATTTGTGCTGTGTCCTTGGGAATCACAAGTTCAGAGGGATAGAGAGATGGACAGAAAGAGAGAGAGAGAGA
>JBAMIG010000025.1:10116963-10144830 GCA_037177335.1 Kiunga ballochi
TGCCTCCTGGACGCCTCCCTGGTGAGGTGTTCCGGGCACGTCCCTGTGGGAGGAGACCCCGGGGAAGACCCAGGACCCGCTGGACTGATTACATCTGGCGGCTGGCCTGGGAACGTCTCGGGGTCCCCCCAGATGAGCTGGTGAATGTAGCTGGAGAGAGGGAAGTCTGGGCTTCCCTCCTTGAGCTGCTGCCCCCGCGACCCGACCTCGGATAAGCGGTGGAGGATGGATGGATGGATGGATGTCTCAGCCTTGGCCTGGATTTTGGAAACATATCCAGGGTAAAAAGAAAGTAGCTGCATGCATCCATCTTGACTAACAGGCTCCAAAAGTTCCCACACTTCCTAAAACTTGACTCCTCTCCAGCCAACTATGCAGGCCAAAAAAAAGATCATAATGATTTACCTGAATGGGAGTTTTGGGAAAATGGTGGTTTTAGCAGCACTGCCTCCGCCACCGCCACAGACTGGCCATGTGAAGGCGATAATGTGACAGGCTTTCATTGGACGTCTTTCACATTGCATAGGAGTATTGGTCTCTCTGAGAGGCTGAACTGATGAGTTACAGTAGTTTTTGATGATAACTTCTGCCACCAGGGGGAGTTTTGTGTCAAAAATGTCCCATTTTTCATCATAACTCAAAGTATTTGTCTGAATGGACTGAAGTTTTGTTCTTATGAAAACACTTCGTCATACTTTCAGTTTTCTCAAGTTCATAAATGTGCCACTAGGAATTTGCTAATAAGTAACAGATATAACCCAGAAAAAATACTTAAAAATCGCTGCTTGAAAAAGTCATTTAGAAATTTTACAAAAGATGAGAAATCTGATGATACAGAGAGAGGCGAGTAAACGGGGAAAGTGAAAGGAACTTTAAAGGAGCCTCACATATTCACGGCATTTACACCGTTTAGTCCTCCTGGAAACCAATCAGCGCTTCTAACCGCTATGTTTGATCTGTAATAATAATATATCAGCGACGGGGATGAGCAGAGGTGGAAAACAGTCTGTCACTCTTTTCTTCTGATTCCTTGTGAATCCATCTAAAGTGTGAAAATGAATCAAACCAGATAAAAATCTGGGTTTTTATATATTTTTGTTGCATTTATAAAATAAGATGGCAATGAGGCATTTACCATGACAGAAAAAATGACCCCATGGAGACATTTTTCCTTGTTTTAAGCTGGATTTATCCCCCCTCCCCACATCTCAGGTACCATAGCGGGGTATTATAATCCACCCTCTTCCGCTTCTCGGGTTAAAGACTCAGCAGGAAGTCTCATTGGGAGACACAAAGCTCCCCAGGTATAAATCACACACCCACACAACTTTCCACCCCGTCTCCCTCTCCTTTATCTTTTCCCCCCTTTCCTTCCTCTTTCCTCCTCTTGTGAACTTCTGCTTCTCTGCTCTTATTTTAATCGTGCAACCAGCACTCCCAAGTTATTTGTCATTCAGATTCTCTGTTTTTCATCCTGCTTTCTTTTCATTGCTTCCCCTCTTCATTATCCTGTTACACATTTACATCATACTATCTTTTGTGTAACAGTGCACGAGTAGCCACCTACTGAGAACAGCATGGGTGTTAAAACTGTACTTGAATTATCATTCAGTGCTCGTAAGACTTTGAGGTAAAGAGTTCAAAGGGTGTGACATAATGGAGACAGAGGAGCTGGGAGGGAATTAGTAACCACAGTGCGCTTTTGATTGTCATTTTTCATAATCCTTTTGAACCATTTTATGAAAATCTTCATGTCTGTTGCAGGATGTATTTGCACGTTGGCTGATGCACACATGGGGCCTTAATTCCAGCTTCAACCATCTAATTACATCGGTTGTGCTTATAGGTCTGTACAATGCACTTTTCCTCAGAGAGGTACAGCCTGCTTCCTCCATGCTGCTGCATTAGCAGGTGGTCCGAGCATATTAGCAAAATCCTGCACGTCACTGTAAGCACCCCAGAGGTGTTTTTTATCTGGACAGAAACTAAAACCACTTTCATCCCAAACCGTACTCATTCTGTTACCCCTTTGTTTTCCCTCTCTTCGATCCCTCATCGCTCACACAAGAAGCAATGGGTTCTGGCTCCTGTTTCTGAGCGAAGCCGCTTTTCTGTTGATTGCAGTGTGATGTTTACAATTATGAGAAGATACAGTTCAGCCTTCCAGGAAATTGGTTCGCTCAGCTTTCTCGCCAATCAACAGGTCAGATTGCTCAGAGTCTCTATGGAAAACAGCAACATTTAAAGAGGATATGTCAGGATTTAGCAAACCCGTCTCCATTTTCCTCCATGCTCTGTGTGTGTAAACACGAGCTTGATTTTGATTTAACAGTGGACTCGTTTATATGCAGAATAAGAAAAAAAATGAGGAATAAAACACAACAAGCCTTTTACAGACGCTTACAAGTCGACCTAAAAAGGTCAAGCATGTTCAGGAAGATGGAGTGAACTAATAATAATTAATGCCATCTAATGGTATTTCCTCTAAGAGATACAAATGTGACTTTAGTAAAACAGATGCTGGTGTTGAGTTGAAGTTAGTAGATTTATGATTTGACTGGAATCTCCTGTGACCGTGCAGCAGAGGAACCTTCTCTAACTGTTCAGCAAACGTTTTTAAGATGCATCCCTGGAGATGAGGAGAGCTTTTACCGAGTAGCCTTTGTCCTGATAAATACACTCATGTGTTCTGTAGGTACATCATTTATAAAGCAAACAAACAAAAACAATAAAACAGGAGTTTTAGTTCCTTAAAATTCTTTAGGAAACAATTAAATTAACATTTAATAAAATCACTTCATTTGCAACTGGGATCTCTTGGAAGAACCCCCCCCAGCAAATGAAGAAGAAAAAGTATCTCCATGACAACACATCAAGTTAAAACCCTTCTCTATTTTGCCTTCATAATAAAAACAGCAGTAATGTTTGTAATATATGCAGGAATGAAAGGGTAAAAACAAACCAGTACTCAAGGCTGTTGCTGCAGTGATGACAGCACACATAGAAAACATGTTTAAATGCCACAAAATTAGCATCAAACTTTCACTTTATTAGAGAGAATCTGTTTGGCTACAGGTGCAGCAAAATACATGCATGATTGATGAGGCAAGACACATCAAGTCTGAGGTCTGTGTTTACTTGCAATGTAATTTAGGATCCCTGCATATGAGACAGAGTGGGAACACAGCTTTGCATGTGGGAGGTTGGTTTTGAATGTGCGTCGTGCACGTCCTCTTTCCCCAGATAATGGCTGTAGCTTCACTAAATCGCTTGAACGGGAAGATAGGGCATGTAGGAGTGATTTTGTCAAGTGTTTTATCTATCTTCAAAGCCCCTTGAAATGAAATTTAAGGGGAACAATGGGAACATTAAGGGCTCAAGTGGTTGAGCTAACCTTCAGCTTTCATTTTCAAAGTTACAGCCCTCTAGAATAACAGCATCCTATACGGGATATGAAAATTCATGCTCCGGCTGAAATACGGGACAAAAATGCAGTTGTTATGTGCGTGTCTGTGTGAGCAGACTACTAAATTTGGCGTTGACTGAATAGAATATTTCCCAAGGGCCTATCTGCTTGGTGCTTTGCTTCGGGAAAAGCCTGGAGCATCTTTCCAGAATCACCCCAGGAGAGAAGAGCGGCACTCATGAAGGGATTAAACGAATTGTCACCCCTCTTCTTCTCCGTTTTTGTCACTGATGCAAAGGTGATCACATTGGGTCCTCTGAGAGGAGTGTGGTGTACAGACTGGGTCGCGGTTCTGGATGGGATCATATGGTCTGATGCGTGTGTCATGGAGCAGTAAATGCTGGTTTAGGTTCATCTGTATTCTCGCCAGCAGGCAAGTTTTCAACAAACCAAAGAGAAATTCTACAATTCAAACATCCACATTTAGCTTGAAATGAAGATGACAAAAATATATTCTCATGCTGTTGCCAACCAATATTACTCCTATCAAAAAATACAAACACATGCATACAGCACTGTGTTTCTAGCTTCATTTTCCACGTATAGCTGTTACCTAATGCATGTTACCTGTTACCTGTATGTTACCTGCACCAAAATGTTTCCAGATATTGATAAAGGGTTTTATTATGTTTTTATTCCCTGCAACTACCTGAATGTAAAGAACAAAAAAGAAAATGTCTTGAACCTGTTTTTTAATCTGTTTTCCAATCAGGTGGAAGGTGGATTCCTTCATGGTACACATTCAAAACTCCAGCTAAAACTCAATGGTTTAAGTTATTCTGTCTGCAAGATTCATTATTGTCTTTCTACTTCCTCATTGAAAGACTGACCAGCCAAACTTGCTCGACCCACACATTCACCTGCTCTATACAAGCTCAAGATCTTTGCGCCTGCTTTCCGTTGTTGTTATGGGCTTTGAGCCGGGCTCTGGCTCAATGACTCTGCCAAGGGCTCGTTGCTTGGGAGGAGGATGTTTTATGTTGGAACACAGCCTGAGTTTGTGAAGTCATGGAAACATTCACCTGCTGTGCTTTCCTGGAGGCTGTGTGAGCAACAGACGCTGTATGCATTTTCCTGGAGAAATGGTAGGAACAGCTGGGAAACACAGTCAGAGATGCTGCTGAGGCTTCTCATGATGCATTTTGTGCAAGCCATGTCCCCGCCAGCGGTTTCCATCAATGGTGAGACAGTGAGATTAAACATATATATATATATACACATATATATTTCCAACTCATTGTCTCATACTCCTGGAAATAAGTGATCATCATCAGGAGGGGGTTTGCTTCTGTAATTAGTTTGCAGGAAAAACCCAACAGTCTGTCAGCAAAAGAGTCAGTGAGTTTGTAAAAGTTGTTTTTTTACCTGCAGCTGACAGCATCATTCCCAAAGCATGTCTCCATACCCAGCTATACTGAAAAGTGTCTGATGATGCCCTGCTAGCAAAAACAGGAGTCCAAAAGAGGCGCTGTGGACAATGCGAAAATGCCACTGGTCATTATGTCATTACCATTTGCATAACACTGTGTTTTGGTAGACTGCTCCCACATGGTTGAGTGGAACACAGTCACAAATAGAAACTCAGATATTCATAGTGCAGAATATGCAAACGAGAGCAGGACAAAGGGATGGAAAGAAAACACATTAAAAAATAAATTTAACGGTTGATGGACATGCCTGCTTGCAGCTTGGTGCTGATATCATGTAAGGCAGCAGTGAGCCCTGCTGCAGTAAACCTCAGCCTACGGAGGCTCACTGCCTCAGTGGAGACAGAAAAGCTTACAAAAAAATTAAAAAGGAAATTGGCATTGACGAATATGCCTGTGTTGTGCACATATATAGACCTGCAACACACTTTATATTTACTTTAATGGGAAATTCATTCCACACAAAACAAAAATGTACATGTTTTAAGCCTTTTACCAAAATGTAATCATCTTTGTTTGCAGCAGTTTGTGACAGAGTGCCCTTTCAAAACTGATTTTTAAGTCAAAAACATTTTTTGTCAGATAAAAGTTAAATTAAACAGATAAAAAAAACACTGTTGTTTACATGGATTTTCTGTTCAATCAAATAAAATCACACAGAACAAATAAAGCTGCTGCATCTATTGTTGCTGTGAAAGGAGGACTCCAAGGCATTTGGAGCTAAAACATCCAAAATGATAATTATAGTCCATTCCTCTTCTTCGTTAAACCTGCCAATAGCTGTTTCTAAATTAAAAACAAGCAGCAGATGGTTTCGGCTTTGGAGCTGGAGACCTGCTCTTTCTAATCAGAGCTGTAGGTTGGATGCTGGGCCACTCCCTGTTGTGTGGTTAATTACACAATGATACAAAAGACTAAGACCTGCTGATGACACAAGGAGAAATGAAGGAGGAAAAGGTGGAGGAGGAAGGCAGAAAGTGATAACCATGGTTGTAAAGCCATCAAAGCTCCAGTAAATGTTGACTGAGTGTCCTTGAGATCAACAGTGGATGAGAGAGGAGAGCGCCTCTGTGTGTTCATGGCAAACTATCTGAGCTCATGTCAGTATATACACTTTTATATATATATATATATATATATATGGTCTAAATAATATATTTGCCATTCAAATCATTTTAAAATGTCTAACTCCAAAATCTACAAAGAAAGAAAAACAAAGTTCAGAAAGTTTTTTTTTCCCATTAATAAAACAAGTTTTCCTGTGAGTGGTGCAATAAAATAATTATTGCTATAAAAACTAAAACATGAACATAGAGGAAACAGAATGCTTTCTTATTCTTGCTTGAACACACACACACACACACACACACACAACAAAGCTGCAGGCTGTAAATACATTAAACAACTAATCAGCCAGTCAGCACATGTGCGGCTGCAGATAAATGAGAATGAGCGTTCTCATTCTCAGTGGATCACCACCTTGTAACTGTCCTATAGTACCCAGCAGGAGTACCTACAGAGTGCGCACATGTATGCGTTTATGGTGACAGCAGCCTGACGCTCTGTTTATCCCATAATCCGCCCTCTAAGGGCATTCTGCTCATCTCAGATTGTGATCTGCATGTAATCTGCAAGGGCATCATAGTCAGCATACATGCACTGGGATGCTATTTAAACACATACGGACATTTGTAGGCCTCTTTTGTGGGCTCTCAAAACATTTAACTTACTTTGTTTTAGTCTAAAAAAATCACACACAATTTGTTGGTTTTTGTATTTGTATGCACACAGAAATGCTTCCTCTGCAAACCCTGCAGACACACACATGTACTCAGAGCACCGGGTGGCCTTTAGCAACATCTCAGTCTGATTCAGCCAATCAGTGCTCATCAGCCCACTGGCTGGGAGAATAGATGCTATTTAAAAACAAGAAACACAAATACATACTCTGTCTGTCTTACACACACATCTTGCACTTCTAAGCATCATCCATCCACACCTCACCTCAAAGAACTGGAATAATGAGGAGTTTATTTGCAACTTCCTCTAAATACAACATTTCTCTTCACTTACAGAAATACACAGGAAAACAACATCCCAAAGATGCTTTTGGAGCAGCAATAAGGCTCCTTTTGCATCATTTTCAGCTTTTAGGAACTTATTCTGTCATTCTTAGTTGTGTTTCTCTCTCCCTCTTTTGGTTTCACATCATTATGCTACTGCTTGAAATGGCTTTCCATCTGTGCACAGTAGTCTACAATTAATATGTAGATGAATATGATGCCTAAAAAACACAAGTATTGCTTCATAAAGTGCTTTCGTTGATGCAAAAGCACATTGCAGCAGTGCTGCTGTGCATGCATGTGGCTCATATGACTTCCTATACAATTAATGAAAGAACTTGAATTCCCCACTGCTTGCAGCCTGAGCTTTGTCAACACATACTCACACTTGCATGCACACACACAGCCATGATAATAAGGAAGTGTTCTTGTTCATTAGAGCATCTCTGTCCTGAGGTTATGCTGCTACAGGACAAATAAACTGAGGCTGAAAGGAAGTCCATCCCTTTCTCCCTTCATCTTCATGCCTTCATCTTTGCTCTCAGAGCCTCTTTCCTACACAGCCTTCCTTTTCTTCTCCACATCTGCCTGTTTCGCCTTTGTTTGTTTGTCTTTCTGCCTCATCACACTCGCTTCTCCATCCTGTCTTGATACATCAACTTTTCTCAGTAAAATGGATGCACCACTGGGGCAGCCTGTCTTTGAAGCTTTTCATCCTCATCTTCACCTGCAGGCCTCTAAACTCATAATGGCAAACATTCACAGACCTCTGTGGTACCAATTAAGCTAAACAGGACAAGCTTTTTGAGTCTACTTAGCATCATGATGCTTTAGTAGTTAGGTTAAATGTTACAGCCGATCTTTTGTAACATGTCCTGTTTAAATGACATCACTCTGTGCAAGTTAACATAAACCACTCAGCCAAAAGATAAATCTGCTGCCATCATTCTGTATTGGTCCTTAAGCTGCCAAAACAACTCCACTGGGGCATGGCAAGAGGACTGCCGGGATTATCCTTTGCTTGGCATTTATGGGTTGACAGAAGCTCTTCTTGGTCTTGTGGCTTTCAGGGTAGCTACTCAGCTGATTATCCTTGCTCTGGAGCCGTTCTGCCAGATTTCAGTCAAATGAATCTGGAGAGGCATCGTGGAAGACATCTGAAAATGTTGGACGTTTAAACAACTCCAGCTACTTGACGTGTTTCTGAGGCAAATTGTAAAACTTTGATTTGCAAGTAAAATCAGTGGCAGGGCACGAAATGCACATCGAGAAGCAGCTATTTCTTCCATTTACACCAAGTTCAGAATGGAAATACATCTCACACCAAGTCTGGGAGCTGAGATGGATAAAAAACCTCTATAAATCAAAAATACAAGACTGACAATCAACAACCCCAAAGGGAGATGGGAGACAGGTGGTCTATGGGTAGGCGCCTTTATGGACCAAAATGTTCTTTGGGTTTGTAAAACAAACAATCCTTGCTGCAGACTATGAAGCTACAAATGATCCAATTTTCTGGCATTTTACATGCATTTATTGACATAGCAAGGAGGATAATGTTGCACGTAATGCACACTTTCAAGGTAAAAAAAAACAAATACGTTTACACCTTTACACGTAGCATCTCTCTGTGAATCTGCATGCAGGTGTTTGACCAAGGACTTACGAGCCAAAGCCAGGATCTAATGACAGCAAAGGCAAAGCAAACTTGGTTACACCTCTACGTGGGAGGTAACACGAGAACCTTATCGCACTTCCATTTCCATTATCAGGTGAAAAATGCAAGCGAGCTGGTCTGGCAGCAGCTCCCACTCTTGTTTATTTGCCTTTATAGATTTTTCTCTCTCCCTCCCCGTTTTCCTTCCTCTAATGGAGCCCACCAGTGTGTCACCTGCCAAAATGTGGAGTATTTACGTGTGTGGGCGAGTTTGTGTATGCGTGTGTACGAGCACAGGTGTCTGTGGGGGGGATAGAGTGTGTGTGTGTGTGTGTGAATCAGGTTGAACATGGTGGACTTTCACAGCATGTTATTTGTCTGCTGCTGTCAAATGAGCTCACTGTACCAGGGGAAAAAGTGGAACGATCATACGGCTGTGGCACCGATGGCCGTCTGGCGAATCCAAACAAAGCAGAATCGTATTGAATTGTCCTGTCACATGGGATCACCCTGACTTTGTGTATTAAAAGCAACTCTTGGCTGAAACCTGGCCAAGTGGGCCGTAACAATCAATTAAGTGCTTCTGGGTCTGTTTGCTTGTTTGCAAAGCAAAATGGGAACTGCAATTTACCACAATCAATAAAGGAAAAAAAGGGATGATATTTGCAGAGAGAAAAGGGTAAAGGCATTGAGAGAGAATGAGATGTACAAATTACTGCTGAGAAGCTCAACACCTCAGATGGAGAAAATCAAAAGGCTGCAAAACAAATCTCTTCACTATGCCTCTTCATGCTGCTCTCACAGAGTCCCATTAAAATAAGGGTTTCTATGACCATCACCTTTTACAAGTGACTCACTTCCAGATGACCACTACAAACTGGATTACTATGTCGCTGACGTTCGTATGCCAACATTTATTTCTACACCTCCATCACCTTTATGAGATAAAAAAAGCAAACAAAAACAGACTTCTTTGGGGAAAACATGTCGAATGTCATGTGGAATTTCAGCTAGCATAGCGTTAGCAACATAAACACCATGTCAGACTAAAACATACTCTGTTTCCATATCATCATCTTTACTTGTAACATTTGTATTTATGGCAACAATGAATAGAAAATTAATTAGCTTTGCTGGTATTTTTCATGGAATTTTTGTCAGATCAGTAATAATTACCTAGTTTTTATTTATTTTTTTAATACCAGCTAATTTCAGTTAAAGTACTAAAAAAAGGCTCCACAGGAAAATAATGAGATTGTACTAGTTTTTCCAACAGTAATTGGTTGGCCAGACCATGCCAGCAGGTGCAGTTCACATCAGAGTAGATCTGCATAATTTGGCCTTTGGAAAGCTTCCTCTTCATATAAACTGTTTCATCATAAAGATCATTGAGATGGATAGAAATATATTTCAATTTCCTATGGAAAAATTATTAGATAAACTTCTTAGCATTTTCTAAAATAAAAGAAAATGAGATCAAATGTGTACACATGTTTTGTGACATTTTCAGCCAAATATATGGTTTTCATTTTATTAAATCCTTAAATGATGAAAAATTTGATTGGAATTAGAAAAAAGTGCATTAAATTAATTTTATTGAATAATTATGTAAGGCTTATATTCTCAGACAGAACAGTGTGTACAATACAGTATGTATAGTACAGTATGTATAGAGTACAGTGTGTACAGTACAGTGCTAAAAAAGAGGTATTAGTGAAAGAATGAAAATAATATGCTGAACTAAATATAAATAAAACACTAAAAATACATTAAATTGTAAAAATTACTTGTAAATGTATCTAAACACCTGATCTAAGTTCTGGGTTTTGATGACGACTAGAGAGAACGAGTTATGTGGAGTTCTGCTTTGCAGCGCGGCAGAATTAGTCTGCTGCTTTGTGCATGAAGAGCAGTCCGATGTAGTACTCAGCCTGATCAGCATGTTCTTCTCTGACATCACTATCAGATAATCCAGCTGCATACCCACAACACAGCTGGCTGTCAGGATAATTTACCTGAATCTGTAGTAATCAACCACCTCCATGCCACAACCACGTCACAAATACAGGAGGCATCATCCAACAAAAGATGAGGAACGTCAGCTATTTCTGACTGGAGAGATGCTTTGGCCCTTTCTGCAGATGCCCGGAGTATTTTTGAAAAACCTTCAGGTATTTTGGGAGCATCTTACTTAAACAGATCTCTGATTCATCCATCAGTTATTGTGGCTTATGATGAAAGAGAGAAAGGTAGCTAAGGTCAGGTCATAATGACAATGAAGACAGTCACCGTACGGGCAGGAGAGGTGGTTTAAAAGAGTTACAGCGAAACATAATGCGATCAAATCAAGGCAAAACAAACTAACAGGAGGTGCAGAGCTTGTAGATTTGACAAAAAAGATGCAGAGAATGGGAAATTATTCAGGATTAGTTTGGTATCAAAGTCTTTCTGAATGTCTCATGTTTGACCCGTTTTCCCTCACAGAATCATGTCATACACAACTGCAAGGTCAAAGGAGTTCAACTTTGAAGCCAGTCTCAACACAGCTTGCATTTCTGCCAAGTTAATCTAGCCATTCTTATTACACACACACACACACACACACACACACACACCTCTGCTCAGCTCACATGGGCTGCAAAGGAAACAGGGGGAGGAAACATTAGCAACAGTTAGACAGACTGGATGCATAAAAATATTAGAGAGTGATTTATGGCCCATGTCGATAGCCAGTTCCAGGCAAACAGCAGTGTGTAAGCTAAGGCCCTTCTGGCATCTCTAGCCACCATTCTGGGATATGGGTGACAGGAAAATATTATGAAGCCATAATCTTTCAACATCAACCGAAAACAAAACATTCCTGTGAGACTGCTACCGTAGACGTGGTCCCTACAGTAGTTCTGCCGGTATCCTCAACCCGAACTCATCAGAAAATATGACTACAATTCAGACAGTATCTGTCTGCTAATGCAATGACTGACATGTCTGCTTTAATAACTTAATAAACTATAACATTTCCATGGTATGTTATTTATGGTTGCATTTACAACAATTATTAAGTGTTTTTTTTTTTTTTTTGGACAACAATTCGTTACATGTAACCTTTTTCTTCTCATTTTAATTAGTTTAATTGCAGCACTTGGTCCACTAATGAAAGACAAATGACAAGAGGATTATGTTTCAAGTGGAAGATTGTTTCAGCCTTGGAAGGACGATTAGTAAAGATTATTTTGTTGAAGTAGATGTAAAATAGCAACCAAAACAATAATTATTTTGTTTAAACAATAAAAGCTAATGCATTACTGCATTGTACAGAAGCATTAATGCTGAACTGTAGGTGTGCATTCTGTATGAGAAGTATAATTAGAATATCTGAGTTTTCTGGATTAATGAAAACTGCATGTGCTTGCAAAGGTTAAACCTGGGGTTGGTCTTCCACATTATAGGATGTGGCTGGCTTTTCAGCATCAGTTGTGTGTGTGTGTGTGTACATAAATTATGTATTTTAATGAGTGACATTACCTGTGCTTCCACAGCACTCTGTGGCAGCTAATAGACTTTTAAAAGTCAGCATTTATTCATTCATATGAAAAAGACTCACTGTAATAACACAGGCTTTTATTCTGAAAATACAAACTTTGTTTTAGTTCTGAGGGATGTGGGCATGTTCGCTTTAGGACCACAGTAAATAAGAATAAATGACACAGGGTTGTTGATTACAGTCAGATTTTTAAAAGTTGTTTCATTATTGTTTTATTTTGAAATCTATTTAATCAGTCCATCATGCTTTTATCAACTATTGCAATCCTCCCTCACACACCTCCAGCCGGAGCACAATGTTTCTTTCATAAACACGCCCGGACGTTGTGTAGCTGCTCAACTGTCTGCCAGTTTCTTCAGAGCTGATTTAAATTAGTTTTATTTTAAGTTCCTAAAAGCCTTGGTCTATCTTACCTGCTATGCCGTCTCTACTGAACCCGAACCAAACTCTCAGGTCTTCTGGTTCACTTTTGATAAAAGTCCTAAAAGTCAAGTAAATAAATTGTGTCTCTTCAGCAGCTGGGTCCAGATTATGCAACAATAAACTGTAAAAAAAAAAAAGCTCAATGTATGAGATCCAAACTGTGGCAGCTGCGGTCCGGCTGTGCTGCTGACCTCACCATATCCACAGAATATGTGAAGTGAGCTTCCCTTATGCACTTATGAGCAGCATTCAACATTAAAACGTTCAGGGAAAAAGTATTTAAAAAGTACAGGTATTTTGCTTTAGCACCACCTACAGTAGCCGTAATGTCAGAAACTGTAAAATCCAATCTCAGTTGGCACAACAGAATTCCTAAAGCACATCATGCTGTACCTCAGGGGGCTGAAGCCAAAGGCTGGAGACACTCCGTCAACAACACAAGTTCACCAAGAGGGGCGAGTGGTTTTCTGTAGGACACATTTCAGGTTGATTTGAGCCCTCAATTTGCCCTCAGGCTACAACAGCCAGGCTATTTTTAACTCAAGTTTGTTAGTGCTTCCCATCTCAGAGTTCTGCATGTTCTGCACAGCAACAGGAAGAACAGTAACCAGCTAATTGATCAGTGATGTATCAGCTTTAACAAAAGCCAGAGCCTATAGTTCAGGAGTTTGCAGACTGTCCATTTACCCCGTGGTCTGAGGTGTATACCGTCTATTGAGCTAGCAAGTATAGCTAGCAAAACAAAAGCACAGTCTAACCTATTACTAGTAGTCCCCTTTATGCATAAAGGTGTGTTCATTAACTGTAGGATCAAGTTACTATAGAGTAAAACACTGAACACTACATTTTGCCTAAAATAACTTGTCATCACCTCTTTGTTTCTATGGTAACACCCTACAGGCCTCTACTACACACAGTCTTGTATTTTCAGGACTTTTCTCCCTGTAATTGTGCTTTCCTAGCAGCTCAGGGTCAATCTTGGAGGATTTGCTGCAGGATCACCAGGCACTGCGAACAACTGTCATTCATCTCACTCTATAGCCCTGGGCCTAAGAAATCTGTGTACAAGCTCAGGCATACGCCTACATCATTATGCTGAACCTACAACACACATATAGACACCTACACACCCTATTGGTGGATGTCCAGTCAGGAATAGAACCTGGATGTTCCAGAGAAGCCATGAGGAGACATTTCAAGCAGGGTCTCACTGCAAGGTCACAGCCTGCAAGCAGCAGCAGCAATAACGACCTCCATCTCTCAGCCCCATTTAACTGACTGATGCTTTTTGACATGGCGGAGCAATCGAGCCAGTTAGCCTCTGGGAGGCTTCAATTAGAACCAAGACTTAATGCAGCAGAGAACTTTGCAAAGGCCTGATATGAGGTTATACTGCCAGACTCAAATCAATAAGGAGAATATGGTTAAGGGCAGTATTGCTGAAAGACCTGCATTAGAACTCAGAAATATGTAGCTAGAGATAGGGAAAGACGGACAATGAGGTTTCTGTTGGTAGGCGATGTATTTAGTTAAACTGAACCTGTCCTTAAATTGTCTTATGAGAAGTTTAAAAGCAATTAGATAGACTTGAGTGGTTGTTTTACTCAAACGGGCTTTACTTTAAACCCTTTATTCTAAAAGAAACAAAGGAGATTTTTTACAACTACTTGTTGCCAGCATTGTGCATACACACAGACACTTGTTCACTTACATTTTGTTCTGCTATGATAATAATATAAAGCAACAAGGCTGTGAATGATGCAGTGGAAGCACTATTTCTCAGCTCCATGGACAGATCCATTTCCTTGCTGGAGGCATGCGATGCTGCCAAGGTTCCTATATAACTGCTATTGCCACCTTGCATCAGCCCTATATAACTGATTTATAGATGAGATGCATGTCATTCCACACTCCCTCAGGGACCGAGTCCATTTGATCTTTTCTGGGGCAATTAAACCACCATGATCGGCCATGCAAACTGAAATATGATGAACTATGATGGTGAGGATTTCTACTTTGTTTAGTCTTGGTGATTCTGTATGACAGAAAAAAAACTACAGGGATTTTACTTCTTGTTTGAAATGGATCTATTGCACATATCCCACGTATTTGCATCAGCTTTGTAGCAAATATCTAATGCAAAACTCTCGTCTGTCTCGTCAGTTCTTCAGTACATATTGCATTGCTAAATTTCTTTTCCTTTTTTTGTTTTTCTGCCGCTCATCAAAGCTCTGAGTGTGCCAGAAAAACACAGCTTGATGGAGCAGTGAAAAAAGACAACTTTGAGTCAGAAAGACCTTGAGGTTGACTGTACATCATTTCCCCCCACGGTGCATGTGCATCATTGTCTGGGCTGTAGCAGTCAGAAATGACAACATAGGGTGACACTGAAAGGTCTCAGAGTTCAGCTGCCTCTGACAAAACATCACACATGGAAAGAGAAAGGAGGCCAAATCTGACAAAACAACCACCTTAAAGCACTAAGAAGCTCTCAGACACACAGAAATATGCATACGCTTTTCCATCCATCCAGTCGGCTCTGCCATCTGTTATTAATCTAAAGACTGAAGTGATGGAATATAAAGGAAGTCCAGAGAATTGATTGGTTTAGAGAGAATGAAATGCTAAACCTGGGAAACAGAAACATTTCTGCTTCAGTGGAAAAACACAATTAGCTCAGCTCCAGTACCTTTATATGAGCATCAGAGTCTTCCTCACCCTTTAGTCTCTGCAGGATGAAGATCAGATCAGATCCAACTGGATTCATAGATTTAATACAAATAACAGATTCAAAATCAGATACTTGAGGCAATTTTGATTATCAAGGTGAATGTGTGAGGAGGATGTAGTAATATATTGTTTTCAGTTGGATTTTTAAACTTTGAATTAACTGCGTTCATATCTTTGCTGCCTTTTGTTCTTTATCCTTCGGTCACTAACTGAACAGACGGCTTTTTGGAAATCGACCATGAGATTTACTTGACCAAACTTGCATTGGCGAAAGTGAGAGAAGCGGTACGAGGCACAGCGATTCACCCAGAAACTAAGCTGCAATCACAAAGTGGGTTTTTGTTAACTGCCAATAGTCTGAACAGGTCTGCCATAGTCCGTCTCCAAGTCTACCTCCCCGAGCTTTCCTGCTGTACAAGACAGTGCAACAGCATAATGTGTGCATTTTAACAGGAAGAGGGTGATGAAAGGATGAAAAGAAGGGTGGCTCAACTGAAATACTGCATGTCGCTGTGACAGAAAGAATTTACATATCTGGATGATAAAAACTGAGAAAGTAGAAGTCTGTTTCTAATGATGGGATTTAAAGTATTCTGGGTCCTACGAAGAAAAAAAATGTAAAAAAAAAATAGAATTTCTATTCATGGAATCGTTTTTAGGTTATAAATAATAGTTACATCTATAATTTATACAAACGTCACATTCCTCTGTCATGTTTAGCCTTTTTATTGTCCTTAAACCAAAAGCATTAGATTTCCAGTTCCACCCTGAACATCTAGTTCCTGCACTCAGTCCTTCAGAGAGCTTCTACTTGTTACAGTAAAAGCTCTGCGAGGCTGCGACACACTGGACCGGGATCCAAATATAAAGATCTGTCTGATAAATTCATACTTTGCATAGGATTCAGTTTAGCTTCCAAGTGTCAAATCAAAGTGTCTTGATCAGAATAATCAGGATAATAGAATATTTTATGTGGTTATTGTGGACTCATCTCGTTCTGGCTTTCCTGGAGAGCTCTGCGTTACGTTTGTGGAAGAGAGACTTTAAATGAACCGTCCTAAAATGTGTGTGTGTGTGTGTGTGTAACCTGTTACTAAACTATCCTATTAACATTTTTATTTAAAAAATGATTGATTTTGTGCAGAACAATTAACAAGCAACACACAGGTTAAGCTAATTCAAACAAAAGGTATAAAACTCATTTCCTGCAGATGAGCTTTAAATGGTGCACGTGGTCAAAAGCTGTCCTAACACACTCGCCGTTACCATGGTAACAAGGAGTGCCAGCAATTCTCAAAGACTGAAATGTTAAGTATTATAACTTTAACCTAAGTGACATAACCAGCTAACACACATCCTCAGCTCCATGAGGATACAGACGATGTCCTCACACACTGAGGATGAGTGTGAGCTGCAAAGCGCATCATGGCTTCCAGTGGTTTGATATGTGACTGAGAGGAGGAGAGGGTAAAGCAGAAACGTCTCTCCTCATTAGACCCGACAGCCCCGGTCCAGACTCGTACCCTTCCTCCACCAGTCAGCTCCGGCACTGTGGCGTCGGTATCAGGGCATTCTCTTGATCCGATTGGGCACGCACATCAACATCACCTCGTGTGAAGAGAGGAGATAAAGCAGGAAGGTTTACTGTTTGGTGTTTGTGTTGCGGCTTCAGTCACACAGCTGATGTAAGGCACATTTCCTGCAGGTATCTGCTCATTGTTTCACCTCCTAATCTTTCCCTGCTGTCAGCCTTGTTTGTCTTGTCCTTGTAGTTTTTTCTGCACCATTACAACTGCATAAAGCGTGGCCAGGGTCTACCTGTGGAAAATGGTGCAAAACATTTCTGACATTTCTGAACACTTTATTTATATTAGTTTTATTCATATGATAATGCCATTGTACTTTATTAGTCATGTAACAGCGCTGAATACAATCTGTTCACAGATTTTAGTGAGTTTAACACTTATTAAAATCACGCTATGGACGAGTCTTTTGTAAACAAACAAACTAAAGAAAATAGAAATATTGCAGCTTAAATTAGTTTGATCTTTTAACCTCATTGCAGAAAAAAACTCTTTTTCATGTCCAACAAAAATGAATTCTTTAAAGTAACTCTGGAGAAACAAGATGTGCAGTGAATAAGCTTAGTGATAACACAATAAGATGTTTTTTTTACTAATGCTAGTCTGATTAAACAAAAACACTGAAAAAAGAGAAAAATATGCAAGAAACATAATCAGTGCTTCAAGGACATTCTTACCTCCCTTGCAGAGGAAGAGGAGGAGCGCCGTGTCTCACAGAGAGATTAAAAAATGCTGTTCTTTTACTTCCACATTAAAAACATCTAATGGTCTTAAAACAAGCATTTATGACTCAATCACTGACAGTTTAGTCACTACAGAAGTTTATATAAAACACTAAGCATGTTGTCATTTGTGGTTAGACAGACACGATCCGTTGTGCTCATAGGTGCACAAACATGATCAGTGGACCAATTAAAAGCATTTACCTGTTAAAGCTTCATGATTGAGTCAGCAAACACCTGGCAGCAAATTTCTTAAAGGTTTTATGGACATAAAATAAGAAAGAATGATGATGGAGCAGACAGAGAGGCTCCTGGCTGAATTACTCATGAAGGTAAGGCAGCGCTGCTCGTCACACACCTGAATACTGGATGAGGCAAACAGGTAGAGACTGCTCCTACAAAGGATGGCAGACACACTCCTGCTTGAAGAAGACATTTTAAAGATTCAGTCTGAGGAAGAAATGTATCTAAAGAAGGTAGAGAGGAAGATTATGTAGGAAAATTCAATAAAAATCTATAAATACCTAAATAATCCTCAGAGGAGAGATAATGTTGTTTGAGCAGATTATATTGTTCTGGAGGGTGTTGCCTCATCTTTCTGTGACTGAGCAGACTCAGTTTTTCCCACTGTGTTGTGTAGAAGCGTTGAAGAATTAGCCATTATACGGTTTTTCAGGCGTTCTTCAGAAGCAGGCGTGGCAAACGCCGGTCCTCCAGAGCAGCAGGTGTTGGGTGTTTTCCAGCATCAACACACCTGAGTGAAAGCAACAGGTGAAAAGCAGACGTGTGCTCTCTATCAGCTATCTGATGACTTCATCTCAGTCTCTATGATCTGAACACAGATACCGTATTCTCTGTATCCCTTTTGCATCCATGTTGACACTGAAAGCTCTTTTTGTTCGCTGAGGAAATCCTGTTTTACACCAGAGGAGCTTGAGAAATGTTTTTAATCCCCTTCTTTTTCTTTTCAGCCTTGTTCCCCCCAACATCCTTTTTTTTGGAATTGATGTGTTATTTCCATCTTTAATTAGTTTTGGGAAGCTTAATCACTCAACTCCACCTTCACCTTTGCTGTTGCCATGGATACTATATATAACAGACCTTGAACGAGTCCAGTGTGTGGAGAAACCCCACAGAGTAACCTCTTAACCAATATGAAAATAATAGCTATTCTTACAAATCAAAAGGTAAATTGTGATGATTAAATCATTCCAGATGCTGTGATAAGCAGAACCAAATGGTGGCTTAACCTAATCTTTCAATCTACTTAAATTTTGATGAGAAATGGAAGACATTTTAATTATATGTATATTTTCTGACAATTTTATTTAGAAAAATAAAATCTTAAAGATGAAAACTCACTCAATATCTGTGCAAGCAGCGTTGCATTATTCAGTTGCATATTAAACACCAGTATCATCAAACACTGGGAGGATAACAGTAGTTCCAGAAATGTGTACACGACTCCCACAGCACAGTACGTCGCAAACAGCGTGACTGATTTCTTTTATTACTGAAACAATGATGGAGATGTTTCCACAGATGCTGCGCGACCAAGCAGATGACTTTCACTGTGTGTAAAGTTTTGTGATATCCATTTTCATAAAGACACATTATGGTGAAGTGATGAAGAATAATTTGCACCCAGAAGCACTGCGGTGTTAATTGGCAGAGCTGCTTATCTTCCCGTCATAATGCAATAAGAGGAAAAAATGTGCCAATTCTATTACCTGTCAGGATCAGTGCTTAACCATGTGATAGCTGCTAGATTATTGGCTAAGAGGTAGTGCACACGCGAAAAAAAGTACATGTTTGTGTGTGAATGTGGAGGGAAAGAAGTAGTTTGGCTCCAGCTCTGGTTAATTGGTTTTAAATGAAATCGTCCCTCTGATGCATGCATGATCAGTTAGCAGAGTTTTAAGAGAGCATCTTTAGTCTCTGGCTTCCAAGCAGTGAAACAAAGTCAGGAGCCAGCAGAAAGATGAGGTTTTAGTGACTCAGGAATAGAGACATAGGTTGTAAGTATTCAGTCAGCAGGAACTCGTAAAGACAAGCTTTCATTATGTTCAGAAAAAGACAATATATGAACTAAAAATATGCAAATGTGTATAAAATCAAGAACTAATGTACAATGTGTTACGTAGACAGTGTTTTTCCATTTACCTTTATGTTTAGCTAGCTTTAATATCTTTATAAAATAAACAGGGACTGCATATCATTTTTGCAAACATGCACATTTTTACATGAAGGATAAATGTGGAAAACAGAAAATTTAATTCTCCTCATTTCTTTAGATTTTCAGTTTTTTGCTGATGACTCTCTTTGTTTAAACCGGTGAACGTAAAAGCTTATCATGTCTGTAAAAGTTACACTGATAATAACACAAGAGGTGGAGGAAATCTGAGCTGCTTGTTGTGGACATAAAGATAAAAAGCCAATGCAAGCATGGAATAAAGGAAGACATCCACATCTTTATTAGAAATAAAAAGCAATGAGAGGGTTTTGAAAATAGAGGAGCTGCATTCACTGCATGTCTTTGCATGAATGTCTTGATCAGCGAAAAGGGAGGAAGAGGAGGCTGGGAAACAGCTTGTACAGCCGGTATAATCAGCCCCAGCTTTGGCAGAAAGTGACAGCACTTTATTACTTGTCTAAGTAAATGTATAATTGAGCAACCCATTTCATCACTGGTGCAGCAGACAGGGTGCCGTACAGCAGCGAGACAGACACATTCATCAGAGAGTTGACGACTGATGTGCATCGATGAGTGTGAGGAAGCAGAATGCCGACAACCATTAGACAAGCTGGCTTTTGCAGAAATGCTGCAGCATTTGCCATCATATTAATGTAAAGTACTTCTCCACAAATGCAAATGTAAAGAGAAAAAAAGCAAAAAATTTAATTAAAACAACACTCAACTCCTGAGGGATTATATTAAATGGAAATGGAGAGATCCAACTTCCTCTTGAAGCTCTTGATCTCATGTTGAAAGCCATGTGTTGCAGTTAGTTCTGATTTAGTTTGTTTTATTAAAACATAGCCTTAAGGCTGTAAACTCATTCAGCACTCTGACACTGAGTTGCAATGTGGTATTTTAAAAATTGCCTTCAGAAGTCAATAAAATTTAACGCCATGCAGAATTAATGGTGATTAATATGTTTTTACTTTCTTCTAAATTAAGATCATTGTGCCAATTTTCTTCCTTATGAGCAAACAATAGAGCAGATACAAAAAGATGTCTTCCTCCCAACAGTCACAGTGGTACCAGTCCAAACACAGCACACCTTATTATAGAAGCAGGAACAGAAGGGGTTTAATTTCCACAGTGCTTTCCGCATCATTAACAAAAGCTTTGATTAATGGCTCACATCCTCCCTAAGTTCCACCTGTGAGAATCGCAATAAAGATGATCAGTTGTCGGTCTGCAGTCGCCTTTGAGTCACACAAATACACTGGAAAGGAAAACAAAAGAGCAAAAGGTGCAGGAGGTTAATTTTCCACTCACACCTGCATTAAAGACACCAGCTAGTAATATTGTGCAAATATTTTGACTGTCTCGTCAGCATGTTGGTGCCAGTAGGTATACAGTAGGCGGCTCAGTGGGGAAACAGCCCGGCATCAGTTCTCCTGTTTTCTGCCGACCTCTTCGCATTTTGTAACCCACCCGTGTAATCCATCATGGAGACATTAATTATGTACTGAGCTCTTCCAGGACAAAGACTCTAACGAAGGGCCTGTCAACACAGGCCCTTCCTGAAAACACTGCAGTTGGGGGGTGGGATGAATGCTTTGCTGAGCCCCCCCACTTGGATCTTAGCTGGAGAAGGAAGCAGGAATAGATCAGCACCTGTACTGTGTTCCCTTAGTTTGCATGTGGAAATGTAAACGGTGTGTGTGAGTGAAGCAAATCTTCTGCTACTGCATGAGAAGGTGGAGGAGAAATGTTTTAGACAACTCATTCATAATCTGAGACAACTGGTTTTTTAAGCTCCAAACAAGCAGAGTGCTTGTGATTCCAGGGCCAGCTCAACTTATTTGCTTCAGCTGTCTAAGCAGTCCTATTTCCACTTCAATGTGATGGTTTTATTTTGGTCCCAAACAATAATCACCAGGAAAGAATCTAAATGTCACATAAATGATACACTTTACTGATCAGGGACTCATCTGCCTGCTTGGAAGGTGGCAGTAGAGCCCTGATCAATCTGCAGTTTATCCCTCATGACCTCTATTCCACTGACTGACACACATAAATAAGACTTTAGGTTACCTGACTTAAAACATACGTTTTAAACCTTATATTCACTTGCTAAAACAAAACAGAATGATTAATATTTGATTGCCCATAATTTACTGCTTTCTTGTCACAGTATAAAATAACCTTTGCTCATTCATCAGGAGCGCAAATCGACGTCTGCACTTAGCGATTTGCTTCGTCTCCAAAGACGATGAAAACTGCATGAATGTTTGCAAACATTCCAGAGAGTGATGACTGCTGGAAGAATTAACCCTTTTGTCTTCCAACTCAATTTGAAATGTTTGACAAACATCACAGTGTTGTGTGTGAAAGAGGAGGCGATGCTCCAACAGGCCTAAGGTCATCCCAGCATAAAACAGCCATGTTGGGTCGCTTAGGTCTCTGGCTCTGATGCTGCTGCCACCACATATGTGACATGTTGCAGACATGAATGATCCAAGCTTCCTTTAGAAGCAGACACTGCTTTGTCTCAAGAATAATAAAGGTTGGTTTTGACTGCAAGTATGGATTTACAGACTTATTTTGCTCCTCTGACTGAGCTGAGATCTGTAATGCTTAGTGTTGTTATCACCCAGAACAAAAGTAAAATGATGAAAAACTAGCATCAAACTCATCCCATGGAGTAAGCAGCCGGTAGTCTCTGGCACTGCTAAGTCACTTTGGATAAAGGTTTCTGAATGTAATAAAATACACAACAAGGTTGTGTCTCGTGCATCTTACTGCTGCACCAGGAAACAGCCAATCCCACGCACAGTTACTGCATGGTGAGTAAGTTGTTATTGTGCTTAGACCTACCCTAACAGTGCAATCAGCTGGAATTTAACAAGCTAAAAATAATCAAGTGTGTTTAAAAATAATCACTTGTGATTAATGTAAAATCAGGCCTCAGGATAAAAAAAGACTAGTTATCAACATTAAGCATGTCGCTGCTCCTGCTAAGGGGGGAGAATAGCACCAGTATCCTCCTTTGTTTTCATCCAGAAAATAATAAGGATTTTAAAACCATTTTAGTTTAGGATAAAAGCAGAAACTCCTTGTTTCAGCTCTGTGTGTGTCAAACTAAAGAATCTAAGGGCTGTGCATGTCCACATCACTACACCTGTGTTGCTCTCACACCTGGAAACTTGCTTGCTTCTACCCACCCCTCTTATGGGATCCATAATGTGGCCCAGACAGACATGACAAGTGAGCCAGACAAGGAACCACCCTGCCAGGCAGCCGGGCCGGGGCAGAAGTGTGTAGGTGATGTGATGGAGTGAAGATGGAGCCAGGACAGGGCTGGAGGTCTGCGGCTTGTTTCAGCCGGACGCCTCGCAGCAGTCGCTCAGCCTCAGAGACACGGAGAGATGGCTCAAGGTGTGCAACTCAAACCATAACTGAGCCGAGTGGGCTTTTGTTTCATGGCTAATTACCGCTGACTCCATTCCCCTTCCCCTCCTGCTCTGCCTTTCCTCCATCTTCCCTCCGCTTGGTCTAGCCGTTTGCTTGTGGAAAAAAGGTATTACTAATGACAGAAGAAGGTTACCCAATTAATCTTCGGGCAAAACCTTTCAGAGCTTGCTTTCCCCGTGTCCCTGCAGAGCACACACCGTCAAAAACTGGAGGGACTTGATCCTGTCCTGATTTCCTCACATTTGATTCTAACAAGCTAAAATTTCTAAAATGGATTAAAACCTGCATTTGTTTGAGTTTTTTTATGTAAGGAAACCTGCTATCAAGTTGCATATGCTGTTGATGTATTTCTTATACTATGAAAGAGCCAAACACACCTTCAATGCTTTTGTAGCAGATATGATTCATCAAACAGGAGGAGATTCAGCTGAAAGGTTAATGGCAGCGTTTTATTGTGACCCCTTTAGATTGCATAAGGACTCTGTGGCAGAATGGATTAACAAACTTGGCACTTTCAGCGTCATCTAACTCTATTATGCTCCAAGGACATTGTTAGCGAGCGAGAGACAAGAATAAAAGGAAAGTGTCGTGTCTCAGGAAGTGTTGAAAACAGCAGCAACAGTAATGCTTGTTTAGTGCACACCTGGAAATACGAACTCAGAAAAGATGCACATGAGCCACTGGGGTAAAGCCTGCAAGCTTTGCCAAACTAAATTAATAGTCATAAACAAGAAGGTGATTATTCTATTTGTGAACCAAATTAATCAGAGTTAGAGATGGGAATATTTAGGAACAAGGTAATTATTTACAAGCAGAATTTAAAGAATCTCAAAGGTTTTTTTTTCCGGTTTTCACATCAACTTCATGATAGAAAGGGTTTATTATCATCTCATTCTGGTCTGACAGGAGGCCTTTGCACAAAAGATTAATTTTATTCTGGCAGATAGATACAAATTGTTCACTTTTAGTCATAAAAAATTAACAAGATTTTTATAAACAATGTATTTTTATGGGAGTTTTATTCCTTCCTTCACCACTGTTTACCTGTCAGTGTTAAATTAAACCCAGCATTCGGTGGGATGCATATAAAACAAATTATCTCCCTCAGAGTTCATTTTACATTTATCTTTTTTGTGCATGCTAATTTTAAATGGGTTTAAAAAAAATCAGATGAAACCTGAGAAAATAGAAATTTCCACAAAGTGGTTGATGATGTGTTTAAAGATGAGCCATAAACCTTTAATGCCACGATCTCATTAACATGAGATCTTAAAAACTGGTTTGTCCTTTAATTATGAGAACAAATATGATCACACAGACTTTAGAAAACGTGGCCACTTAGATTAGGTTGAAAATGTCTGACGGTAAATTAGAAAACTTTGTAGAACTTTTTCAAATAAAACATAATAAGATATTGTTATATTTTCATCATAAAAAAGATTTAAACAAGGAGGCATGTTATGCCCATTTCACTTACTAGTCACTTTAATTAGATTATTGCACTTGATAATCATCCTTATCAATACCCAGCAATAGAAGACTTATGTATAAATTATGGCCAATGCTACTCATTCTTTTTAGGTATGAATAATGCCTGAATGTCAGCAGTCATGGCACAGTGTGTCCAGACAGGCTGATTGCAGGGGGAAAAAGATGCTAACTTATTAGCCCACTTCTCCAGGCACCAGCATACCACTGCTTACATTGTCCATTAGACTTTATTTGAGCAGCTGGTAGCTGAAGCAGAAAAGCCCGAGCTGGTCAGCAGCTACTAAGCTGTGTTACGCGGTCTGCTTTAGTGTTCTAGCTGCAGCACACCATCCATGCATTTATGGCTTGACCTGGTGTTTGGTTGAGGATCATGACAGCAAAATGAATGCTGATATTAGGTGTGACCATGTGAAGCAGCTTCTCTGGGGGATCCCCCATAGTTCTTCTTTGACACAGAACACGGAGTCCCAATGTTTGAAGAAATTGGAGCAATATATCTTGTCTCAGGAAGGCAAAAAGCTACATTTGAGGTTTGGAGATAAATTCACTAAGGTCAGAGCTTTTTTACTTTTACCATAAAAGCTACATAAACCAGTGAGAATCTCAGAATAAGCAACATATCTAAATAAGTTCCAGTAAAGGCAGATTGGTCTTTTCCTAACTCTCTGCCTTTAATGGCTGAAGTTGCTGGAGTGTCACAAAGAGTAGCTTAAAATGATGCAGTGGTAGTTTCAGAGACGGTGTTTGTGACTAGTACCACAACAACTAGTCACTGACTTAACTCCAAGTCAGACACTTTGCTTAAATAAATGAGTTTATGAGCTTATTTGGTATTAAATTAAACTAGATCTTAATTTCTGCTTAGAAATGTTTGCTGGGAGTAAAAACTTTATACATCATTGGAATTTAGACCAATTTTCCCGACTGAAGCCAGTGGCAACACTTGCATATGGGAAGGTTCCAGTGATTTATAAATAAAATAGCATTTCCAGACTTTGGTATGTGCAAAGGAAATACATAACATTAAAGCGTTTTTCACATCAGTTAGATCAGCAGCGTTCCCGTATAACAAGGTGTTTTTAGCTTTTATTAAATGTGTTATTTTCAGAATATTGCATGACTGAAGAGTGACTTAACCACTGTTTAAATCCAGTTGATTTATTTTATCCATGCTGAATATTGATTTGAGATGTCTCCGTTTCTTTTCATCATCATGGCTCTGTACAAACAATCAATCCAACCTGCAGAATTGATTGTAGACATCATCCTAACTATAGACCTTATGTTATAAAATGCTGGCTTCATTGTAAAAACAGGTGAAAACTTATGATTCTTTTTTAGTAAAAAGGTGGAATCATTTTTTTTTTATAAAATAAGAAGCTGTGCATGCAGTAGATAAGTGAAAGGTCTAACTGGGATTATGCTGTTTTACACAGGAGAGACTGGGAGGGTGATGCTTGTAGCTACATGATTTGGAAAAGTTAGAGAGACCTTCACTGATTTTCTGAATCAATAACTTATCAGTGGAACATTACTCCCACAAAACAAACACCTCACCACAATAACAACAAGGCAAGCTAAAACATGTCCTGAAAATGAGACAACTCCTGCAAATGGAAAACCTCTGAGCTGCTCAATTATTTCATATTTAGAAGAGATCAGGTTGACAAAATCATTTTATATTTGTAATTAAACTTTTTTTAACTACATTTTTGGAATTGCAAAATAATATTTTAAAATAATTTCAAGGATCTTTTGAAAAGCCTTTTATGGTGCTTTTATTTAATTTTATTATTTAAAGGTGTAGGAAAAAATCTTAATAGTTAGCCCAAAACAAATTAGCTTCCTTTGAAAATTAGGTCTGTTTTTATTTTAAGAATATTTGATTAATAAAGTAAAAACTTTACTTCTAAAATGTTGTAATGCCCCCAATACTCACAGCATATATCATTCATCTCTTTACCATACCATAACACTTACATTGGTAAAATATGATTAACCGTAATTTAGGATTTTTTTTTATTAATAAGTAATGAATGAGTTGTGTGGAGTTTATATGTTTTATATGTTGTAAGTGTGTACATATGTATATGTATATATATATATGTGTGTGTATGTGGGTTGTTTCCAGGTACTCTGGCTTCCTTCCACCATCCAAAGAGCTGCATGTTAGGCTAATGCGTCACTTTAAATTGGTGGTTTTTAAACTTGGTGGAGCACCACACACGTTTCATATTAAGCTTTTAATAGAAATAATATAATGTTTTAACTCAATAGGCATGTGTGCTAGACTGGAGTTGCTCATCTTGGCATTGCAAACAGACTCCCATCGCATGACGTTATACTTATAAATCCATATTTCACATATTACAACATACATTTTTTTTTTTGACATAGTTTGAAGAGATTAAAATATTAGGAGAGAACTAGCACGGCGTGCCAGTTTGCACTAATTCCCTGCAGTATAGACGGGCCAGGCAATGCAGTGTGATCTCCTGCAGCCACTGCTGGCCAGGAGCATGTCACCATGAAACACAGGAGTTGTGTGTTCTGACCTCTGAACCCAGAGACTGACTCACCAAAACCCCGGGGCGGGATCGAACCCAGGTTAAGAAGCACAGCTCTGAACTGTCCCTAGCACTAAGTGTGAATGGTTGTTTGTCTCTGTGTTGACTCTGATGCAAGTGTGGAACCAACAGTTCCTCATTCGAAGAATCATGAGAACATTTTCATCCGTGTTGCATTTACGCCACATTTTTCTCTTTTAAATATACAATGCTTTGCACATCAACATCTTTATGTTTTTATGCCTTGCAGAGGTAAAAAGCTGATTCACACTCATAAGGATCTTTTTGATTCTATTCCAGGTTTTCATTTAGACTAAATTCATTCATTCAAGAATCAAGAATCAAGAATCTTTATTGTCATTGAGCAAGGCACAACGAAATTTTGTTTCAGGAGTTCTCGGCTTAAAGGCACACTGTAACACACAAAGATAAAAAGTATGAAAGGGCATATATACATATATTTATATATAAATATATATATATAAGAAAGGAATAAAAAGGAATAAGATGGACCAACAGTGCAAATCAAAACAAGTATTTAAAGTGACTG
>JBAMIG010000025.1:10151786-10162831 GCA_037177335.1 Kiunga ballochi
AGTCCATAGTTTCCAACCTTGACTGGGTTGAGTGTGGCTTTCTTTAGCAGCGGAGCGACCCGAGCTTCTTTGATGATAGTCAGAACGACACCAGATTAGAGAGATGTGGTGATCATATGGGTTAGTGCAGCTTTGATTGTGGACATAATGCTCTGCAAGATGTCCACAGGGACAGCGTCCAGAGGACAGGCTCCAGAGGACAGGCTCCAGAGGACAGGTAGTGGGTTTTGAGCTCAGTAGTAGTTTTTAACCATATAGTGTGCAGAGCTTTAACCACAGTAATGAACCCAACATGCATGTTTTTGTAGATGTGAGGAGGTGGAGTACCTGCAGAGAAGCTACACAGGGAAAACATGAACTCCACACACAAAGGCTGCTTTCAGACGTACCCCAGCCGGGGAAAATAAATGATCGCTTGCAGTGATCCATATTATTTATGTTACAATCAAAGAGTGAAATGCAGGTTCTGCAGAATGCCGACCCACCGTGCCCAATAATGTCACACATTTTACAATCTATGAAATGCATACATGGATGCAATCAACTAGCCAACCATTACAAAGAATAAAAAAACCTTTTAGGCAAAGTAGGAAATCATTTGTAAACCTTTGATTATGTTCTATGTTCCTTTCTCTGGAGTGGAACATCAAACACACATTTCCACATGGGATAACAATTACCATGGCACCGCTGGTGACTGTGCACTATACTCTGCCAGTTTGCCTGTGGGTGTTGCATACAATGCCTAGAAAGTTTATGAAATTATGCAGTTTTTCATTCTTTGATTCCTCTTTTCTTGTTTTGCATTATACAGACATTTTACACACTAAAGACAGTGTTTCATCATAAAACAAGCCTAACCCTAATAGCAGTAGGATACCATCAGATGCATATTTAAAAATTCATCCATCGAGAAAAATAAATCCCCAGTGACTTCAGCTGGAGCTTGGTCTACCTTATGATCTGGATCAGAGGATCAGGACCACAGCAGTCATGCAACCAGGCTACTGGGGAGTAAGATCCTCCCAGGAGACCCGGTTTTCACCATCTCACAGTGCTGAGCTCAGTGCCTGGACAGACAGCTGTGCTACAGACAGAATCAAATCGAAGCAGTTGCCATGGATGAAGGGCTGTGCTTCTGCAAGAGTGAGTGGAACATTTTTTAGACTTGTTTCACACAGGAGTCCTTCAACCACCCACTGATTCACAGGCACACACAAACTCACACCATTAATGGTTTGATGTGCATGGAGAGAGTAAACAGCAGAGCCATGAAGCCTCAAAAAACATTAACAGAGGAAGCTTGATACGGGTTAGTCATCCAAGTCACTGTACTGAAGAAGTGAAGGCTTGTATGACAGGGTCAGAACACACTGTGGGATGGGTCGGGTGAAGGGGTGGGGGTGCATCATCCACAACATTCAGTGGAAAGAAATATAGTGAGACAAGCAGAAAGAAAAAGGCGTTTAAAGGAAGAGATGCTTGGCTGGTCTACGCTGCCTGCTCGCTGCTCCAAGGGACAGCAGTTGTGTTTGATCTCATGAGAAAGATCACATGGGAAAGATAAGTGCACAACACGTCTCAGTCGGGCTCTTCGCTCATCTACAACCTCCCTCCATGCATCCTTCACTCCTTTCAGCTGAGAGTGAGAAAGACTGCTACAAACAAGAGAAGCTGGGTGAACAAACAGCAACGTATGATTTATGAACACTTCTTTTGCTCCCGTTTTCCTAACCTGCATCCCTGTTGGGGGTAAACAACGCTGACTCTTCTATAGCTCGCTTTCTGCCTCTCATGTGCAAAAGCTCAGCGGGAGGAGAACGCCCTCATTGGTCTGGATCACTCCCCCTTCTCCTCGTTCAGCCCGGGGATCTATTTGTGCTGACTTCTTAAAAGGCTTTCTGAGTGTCACTTGGACAGAGTGGATGGGCCTAATCGCATTTAACAAAGTGGAAGCAGATCTTCACGCGCCTAAATGGATTGAATTCTTTCTTCTCACATTATTCAATCGTTACCCATAATGCATCTCTGTCATTTTGTAAAACTGTCACTTTGTGTGCTTTCAACATTTTCCTCCTCCCAGTCGAGTTTAACATGCGTCATATTGACCTCAGCTAGCCGACACTGGAACAATCTTTAAGAGTTGTTAAAAGAGCATTGTTTCAGAGTCCCTGCAGCTGGAGATCCAGGTTTAGTTCAGAACAGCATCTCTGCTTCCCTTTTTACGAGTAATCCCTTCATTTGTCACCGGAGTGAAATCATTACATTAACATTACTTTCTCATAGTTTGCTTGTAAACAGAACAAAAGGGGTCTTTGTTTGGTGGTTTTCATAATGGAAATCAATCCATTTGATGGTGTTTAACTGTATCCAATGAGTAGAATTCCATCTCTGTAGCTTTTCTAATCTAATTGGGTTATAACATCGGCCCTTTGAGTGGTTGAAAAGAACAGTTTTTATCATGACTGTTATTATCTTTGCCAGCATTGAAAAGTCAAAATGCAAATGAGGGTAAAATGGTCACAAGAGATTGTATTTATTTTAACTGAGAGAAAGTTTGTTAAAATGTGCCCTCCAACCATTAAAAGTTTTGCAGGCTACTTTCAGACAGAAAGGGAATCTTTTTAGATGTAAATATTGCATATTATTAATTCAGAGGTGTGCCCTACCATGTGCATATTCAGGGTTCAGATTATAGGATTCTCACAGTTAAACTGTTAAAAACATTTAAAGGAACATCATGTGGTGCATAAATTACCAACTCGGTTAAGGAGGTTAGGATTTTTCCGTCTGTTTGCAACTTTATACAAGCTAATGGGCATGTTTTTATCATTTTTTAGATTCTAATACATTCATTTAAAATGATCCGGATCACCTTCTGGATCAGGGATTATTTTTATGAAGGTTTTTTTTGTGGTTATATTGTGATAAGACCATTATTATTGCATAAAACTCTATGATAAAAGGTCTGGTTGCTTATTTCCCAACAGGTTTTACACAACATTAACATGTGATGCTGAGCCTGGTAAAAGTCTGCAAACCAGAACATGAAACATTGAAGGAAATCATTTTCATCTGCAGGAAAACAAATTAAGATAAACAAGCAACAAGCACTGCAGTAAAACTAAGATACTCTGGATTAATGTGAGGGAGATGCAGCCATCTCACTAAGCGGGTGCTGTTTAGGTCGCGCGCGCACGCACACGCACACACACATTAAATTAACTTATTTGTTTATTTTGTTGTATTAGTTTACTAAAGATGGATCCTATTTAGTTGGTTAATATATTGAGTTTATTTTCATTGTTGTTTTTGTTTGCTTCTAATCTCTCTCTCTCTTTATGAAATGGGAGATCAGCGCTATCATGAGGCGTGACCGGGCCCGTGGGTTTTATTAGGTTGTAATAGCTTGAGGAGATGGGGGGGATGAGACGAGAAAATTAGTAGTTATTCTTAATTTACTTTATTAGTATTGGTTATTTTGATTAACTTGAATGTGAATAGTATTATGTAACTTAGTATTTTCAGTATTGTTAACTTTAAGTTGTGTTTTAATGTGTTTTAATGGGGGCCACTGGATATTGGTTGAAGGTTTATGAGCATTGACACTTCTCAGGTGTCTCAGGCTTTTGTCTGTGCTAAAGTTGAGCAGACAAATGGATCTTTTGCTCAGAAATAAGGTACATCTCTCCTCTCTGATGGTTCACAGCTGCCTAGCAGCAGTCACCTCTCCGCCTGTCCCTACAGCTGCTGCTGAACCACTCCAGTTAGAACAGGACAGATGCTTTGTTGAACATCTGACTACCAAAGCCTTATGCAAAGCTTTATGAGCTAATTTTTCTTCTATAGCAAAATAAATTGCAAATGTAATCTATTTTTACTAGTAAAGACTTTTTTTTTTTACCCTGAAATCTGCATATTGGTCCCAGTTCAGTGACTGGGTTGCTTCTCCTGTGTAACCACTCAAAATGTTCTTTGACTTTTTTTATGGAGTGCTATGCAGAGGCAGGCTATAGGTTGGTATTATAAGTTATTTAAAGGAAAATAAGAGGAGGAAAGTGCAATGATGGTATAAATGCAATGTCCAGGCTGAATACAGCTGTCAGCATGTAGCATATTAAAATCTTTCTATAGGGGCAAGCTGTGCTCTACCAGTTACTGACAGGTATTTCCTCATATACTGGCTAACAGTGTGTGACAGCAAAGGTTTTACCACATAAGCAGAATTTAATGAAACCAGCTTCTGCTCACTTAAAGTGTGTTTTGTTCTCAACTACAGCAAATGAATAACAGAAACATAATCCAAAAGCACGTTATTAAAAACATCAACATGTATGAGGATGTCTGCCCTGCTGGTAAACACACCTTTAGAAAGAGACTTAACTGCTGCAGGTTGTTCAGGGTGGGCTCTGTGTATGTTGTAGAGCACCTTTAAGCTCATGCATCTGACACTCTTTAAAGTATAACACAGAATCACTCCCTTATTCTTCCCCTTTGAAATGCATTTAATCACTAAGAAGAAAAGGTAATTAAACACGGACAAATCAAAGAGCACATTTTATGATTCAGCTCACCTGTGAGGTCTTCAGCGGGAGGTCAAATACTGAGCGACAGGCAAGATTAAATGTATCAATAATGCATCCGTGCAGAATGATTTAGTGCGGGACTCTGAAATGAGGCATCACAGTCATGTCTCACTGGAGAACAGGTGTGCTGCCACACCGGCTCCGGTACCGCCGCATAAGGTCCGTATATTTGCCGTGTCAAATGAACAGGTGTTGTGTATAATTTCTACTGGTTCCATATTTCATGTGCAGAAGCAGAAGAGTGTTTGGAGTGTGTGTGGGAAGGCCTCAGGGTTTTGTCATTTATCTGTCCCAGTGTGGTGAACGTCAGGAGAAAGCATCCTGAAGGCACAATCTTCAGGATATATAAATACAGTAAGTGTGTAGAAATACAGCTTGATATCAGCTCAAATTTACCTCATGTCAAGGTGTTTCCAGCACAGCTGTCTGTAAAGCCTGAAGTTAAATATACAAGCAGATGAGAGATATATCTCCTGTTACAGCTCAAAATATTATTATTACTAGCAGTCGTCATGTTTACCCTATTTAGGCTTAAGTTATACTTTATGTTGTTAGTCTGGCGAGACGTTATCAGTGACTCTCCTCTGAACTGGAACAAAACAATTAAGCTGTTTTATCATGTGAACATAATATTAAAGTTAGCATGTAACTGAAGAACAAAAGGAGCAAAAAGTGAAAAGTCAGGAAAAAACAGGTAAAAAAATTAAACACCAAACCTGAAAAGGAAAATATTTCGTTCACATTATCAGAAATTACAGCTACAATATGTTTCTCTGGTCATACACTCCTCACTGCAGGGGCTCAGCTTATAACTAACCAGATTAACTAAATAACTAAATGTAGGTGCTCAGGCCCCCTACACCTCTGATCTTAGAACAGCCCCTGGACACCTGGTCATCGATCCGTTCTCATATGTGCATAACATCACAGAGATAAGCTATTATGTGTGAGGCCAGTTCCCCAGAATCACCACTTTATATTTCAATAAAAACAATAAAAAAATCTGTTGTGAAATGTTTTAAAGCAAAACTTAAAGTGAGACAAAAACCTTTATGTTTGAATCTACATTTGGTTTAAACCTCATCTGTGCCACCTAAGGGAAAAGTACAGATGCTATTAATTCTACATAATGGGCAATCTCACGTTTAACAGAAGTACAGCGAGCTGCTGATCTGTCACTCACATGCCTGGAAGGAGTTCTGCAGCATAATTGTTTCAAGCTGTAATTCATGCAGTGTACAGCTCACGCTGGGCTTCCAGCACGAGCTGGTTTTAAAGCTGAGCTTTGCTGCTGCAGAACACAGAACTGAGAAATGAAACAGCGAGAAAATGCATTTTTCATCGGTGTGTCAGAGGAATTCTAAAACAGGATTTAGAAGTAGAGCATGAGGATAAAAGAAGACATTAGATGACATGAAAATAATGGGACTACATTGATAAATTATTTCTAAAAAATGTTTCTAAGGTGAAGGAATATTTGTCTTAATTTGCTTTTAAGCATCAACTTGCTTTGTGTATTGATTACATCTAACGGACTGATTTCATGCATGTATGCAGAGTTTTAATGAATCACTTCATGGAAAATCAGTTTTACTGAAGCCGACATGTTGATTCATGTTCAAAGATTTTCATCTTATTGTTGTCAGATATTTATTTTTCAGGTTATAAAACATTAACTCTTTAAAACTAGAAGAAAACCATTTTCAACAAATGCTTTTAATAATATTATTATAGTGAAATGTTCAGCACTTAAATAGATAATAGTCTTAATTTAACCATTTTGTGCTCAAACCAAGAGGAAAAGATGACCCAAGCAGAGTTATTTCCTAAAACTGTTGATTAAATGAATCATAACACTGTTTTAGAGATTAAACTATGAGTAAACTGTTTAATGAAGTTATTATATGAAGCTGTTAAATTAGCAGCATAAACTTAATTTCTTCAGGTAATGTGGAGAATGAATCACCCCGACCCAAATGCATTTAAGCACATGACCAGCAGCATTTTAGGTATATCCCACATGGACACGGAGCAGGAACACAATTCAAACCATGTCATTCAAAAAGCACACGGTAATTATCACAATATCAATTATGACTTTCAGGGAGAATTTAACACATTTTTTTTGTTTTAATTAATTTTATGTCATTGATGTTAATTTGTTTGGGGCACAATCCATGATGGATTCTCGCATTAGGCTTAAAAAGAACTGAAGGATACTTTATTAAGCCTTATTGCTTTGTTTCACCGTGCACTGAAGACAAAAAATCACTAAATTAAACTCTAAAAAAGCCTGCTGAATAATGCATTGTACCTCTGCAGCTACATCTAGCAATTTCACTATTTATTAGTAAGAAAATGGCTTTGCATAATCTTTGAGCCTTTTTATGATATTTCACAAGATGGCAACAGCAAAGATAATGAAATTCTACTTCTTTTTGCAGAAATAAGCCTGATGAGATGCATGGAAGAACAGAGAAAAACAACCTTTCACCTAAAAAATAAAAACAAAATGGTTTACTCCTCCTATTCATGTTATTCAGTCACATCAGATGCAGCTCTGAAGGATTTCATACAACAGAGAATAATCTTAATAAGATTTTCTAAACTTTTTTTCCTATTATTTATCAGGATGTGATGTAGATGGACAGATCGGTAAAATTCCATATTTCAGACATGTATTTATATTTCCTCCTTACCCCACTGCTGAGTTGATAACGGAGCAGAGAGAAATAAATTGATAACCTATTAAACCTTGACTAGGCTAACCAGCATATCTTGGAAATTGGATTGCACTCCCTCAGTTCCACTTATTGCCATCATTATTCCCATTACATTCAACAAAAGCTCTTTTACTAAGCTCTATAGTCTCAAGCAGCTGGGGCAGGTTCTAAGTATAAAATGGATCTTTGAGCAAATTTAGAAAAGTTCAATCTTTTAAACTTTTTCTATGCTCAAAAAATTTAAATACACACACGTGTGTAAGGATCATGTTTTATTTGAGTGTATGATTCTATTGTTGTGTGTTTGGATGGGATGTGCTGTATAGTCAGTTATTATGCCACTTCTACGCCTTTATGAGGCGCAAATCTCACAGTGTGATTTAAATGGAATCAGACATTTACACAAACAACAATTAAAAGCTTGGTTAAGTTTATTCTTCCTGATTACCAGTGAAGTCGTATCTTGCAAACAAAGCAGCGCCTTAACAAACGTCTGCTGATGTGCATTTGTGATGATCAATGCCTCATTCAGAAGCTGGCTGTGTCCCTCCCACCACACAATACGCTGTCATCGCAGGCCTTTATGAATAAGGCCCGTCTCATCACAAAGACTAATGATCATAGGCTTCACTCTGCTGTTCGCTGCTCAGTCAGAACAATACATGGTTAAATGAGGTGATCTGCTTTGAATGGTAGATGTACAGAAAATCAGGAGGCTGGTGGAGATGCTATCTGTACAGGATGCTTTCTACAAGTCCCAGCTATCTTTCATGCTTCTGGCCAAGATGGAGTAAGGTTTTCGTCTTGCAGGATGGAGGTGAAGACAAATGGAAATGAATCCTACAGACACTGCTGGTGAACACATACATAATGACAAGGTAAGTTTGTTTTAGGTTATAAACATCTGAAATGAAATGCACACACACCAACAACATACACCATCAAGATGATACTCAATGACTGTTATTATTAGTTTATCTACCTACACACACACACACACATCCATTTTCTATTGCAAATCAGGGTCAACACATGTTTGTTTATATTGTAACATATTGGTTGTCTCGCTCTATGCAGCCACTCATCCACTGGAACATTAAGTAAATACATTTAAAAGGTGGTAATATGAACAATTAAACAGTTAAATATTTTAACTTGTATAAGTACAATTATTTTTGGCAGGAGCCTCTTGCAACCTGTTTAGGTGTAAAACCCTCACATGCTGGGTGACTTTACATGCTTTTAGAGGCTTTTCTTTCCAAACTGAACATGGATATTTAAATGAATAACCCAGAATGATTACCTCTGCTTAATGTGCTCCACATTATTACTGATTATTCACCATAATGCACAACACAATGAAACAAAACGTCTCGTGGTTTTGGACTTGGCGTGGACGTGGCATGGGTTTCCTCCAGAAACCGTTTCCGACATGTTTTATTTAAATAAAGCAGAGTTTATCAGGACAAATGGATTCAAGCAGCTATATTTTTGATAGAAAGGAGGCCAAAGACTTGGCTTCTGCAAGTAGAAGCATCCCCACCTGTCTGCAAACCTTAATCAGTGCACCGATGTGTAGCTGATCATTACCATCATTAACTTTTTCACCTGAAGTCTCAGTGAAGAGGAATGCAAAGTTACTAGTTTGACCCATTACTTTGACACGTCCACATTTCTAAAATAATATCAGCGTACATGAATCCCACAGATAGGAACACATTAGCGTGTTTGTGACTTCCCGCTAATGTTCCCAGCTGCTGTTAAATCCCTTTAGTCATTATTGAAATGAGCAGGCCATTCCTGTGTTTTTAAATCAGACACTTTTCAGGCGCTCATCCGCAGAGCCGGACACTCCCTTCAGTGCCGGGTCTAATTTGCTATTGTACGGCAATTTGCCTTGTTAAATAAATCTGGGGAATGCTCTGATAAACATTATGCTCAGGAACCATACTTGCGTTTAGCTACAGTTATAAAGCAATTTATGTTCCTCTTCACAGGTGAAAAATTCCTTGGTGGACTTATTTTGCTCCCCACTTACCAGGAAATTATAAACTCTATTTTAGTCTGACTAATAATGACTAAAATACAAGAAGCACGTTGTAAAAACACCAAATATAGTGGGGAATGTGAGTTTTCCTGCTACTACAGCTTATTGCTCTGCTTATAAAAGAATAGATGCCTACTATATTTTTCTAAACCGTGCACAAAATGCTCATGCACATAACCATCCTTAGTCATCACAACTTTCACACTGTTTATGTATAAAATTAAATCAACAACAAGGCAGTGTTTCATACAGAGATTTAGAGTTGCTGGAAGGTGTATTTGTATAAACAGGCAAAGCAATCACCTCCCAGCTCCATCAAATAGATTACTGCTGAATTATTTTACCAACAAGAGACGTAAAAAAAAAACCACATTTCTGTGTTAAAACTGACTTTTTTCAGCTGTTAGGAATTATTAGTGTTGCCTGTATGAATTGCAAGCATTATTCTGACACGGTAAGCTGATCATTGTTCATGAATGAGGATATGATTACACAATATGAGCCTTTTGACAAACCCTGCAGCTCATCCTCAGTCACTTGTCCATCAGCCTGAAAAGCTATATCAGCTACCATGTACTCTCATATGTGGGCAAGAAGTCCTTTATCTGTACATACTCCTTGCTTTCTCATAAGGATGAAAAAGATGAAGGATAAAAAAGTGTTTATAATGTAACTGCGTGGTGGTGGAAAAATGTGGCAATAGTTTCATATAAACAAGAATAATAATACAGTTTATATATGTATGTTTAGCCAGATGATGTTAGCATATACGGTCAGCTTGTGGTCCCCGTGTCTCAGTCTAAAGCTGAACACCACTAACAGGAAGCTCAGCGTGGGAAGAAAACTTTTGAAATTTTGAGAAATGCTTCATTTTCAGGCTTTGCAGGCTTCCTCCCATATTGCCCTGAATGCTCATTGTTTTGCTGTTATGTGGAAATATTGCTGACATATCACTGGATGGCCTGGAATACCATATTAAACAAACAATGCTATTCAATTTCTGGAAATAGCACAGTGATCACTCTGTGCGTGGTCAGAATTGAATTTTTCTGTAATGTGATATTTGAACTGACTACATCTCAGTGAAGGGAGGAGAAGCCCTCATAAATCATTCTTTGACATTGCTGCTTCATTACACCAAACTCTCTTCTAGCCTCTCTCTGTCTCTCATCAAAACTCCATAATCCCTGTCAAAGCTGTTTGGATTGTAGGTTAAAAGTGATTCACAAACAGGGAGAGAAAGAGAATGAGAGAGGATGAAGGAAGTGCAAATGGATGGAAAGAACTATAATCTCCTGTGCATGGTACTCTGTTCCATGCACTCTTATGGAAATTACCTCCTGCTTGTATTCACTGGCTCCATACCTTTTTTTATAGGTGCTGGGAGAGTGAAAATGGAACTGCCTTGTGATTATAATACTTCAAGTGCAAAGAATCATCTCCTTCTGTGAGTACATGGGAGAGCTGATCATTTGATTTTAGAAGCTGCTGTCAGCCCCTCTATTCACCAGAAATGTCAGCTTGATATATTTAAGTCAAGGTCAAATTTGAAAGCTCTGATTAAAAGCGGAGAGGTGTTACGGATCAAATGCTCCGGTGAGCAGAAGCAAAACAGTGGGTGCAGCTGACGGGACCACAGTGCTGCTTTATGCCAATGATGCTACTGCTACTGCTGCTGCTGCTACTGCT
>JBAMIG010000025.1:10176881-10188432 GCA_037177335.1 Kiunga ballochi
TGTGTGTGTGTTTGTGTTTGTGTTTGTGTGTGTGTGTGTGTGTGTGTGTGTGTGTTGGGGGGGGGTAGTTAATGTTTTGGGGAAAATATCAGACAGTACCTGACAATGTTTGCTCAAGCTGTTACCATTTTGCAGAAAAAGTTGCATAAAGCCAAAGTGAAATGAGCATTTTGTATCACAGCATGCATGCAGGTCTGAGAGGAACACTCACTATTTATAGAAATGCTTTGAAACCACATAATCAAACACAAATAAATGAATTATTCTTCCTAAAGTAACATTAAAAGATACTGTTAAAACAAAGTTATATGTCAGTTCCTCAAAACCTACCAGGAACATAATGTTAGCCATCATTTTAACATGTTTTAATTCAGTCAATTAAATAAATGGATTTAAATTTAATTTAATTTAAATGGATGGAAAAGGGTTTGTTAAAAATAACAGCCCTGAATGAGACAGTCAGCAATGAAAAGCTAAAAACTCACAGCCACAAAGTTTTAAACACAAATTATGTTCAACAGCATGACCAAAAGTCTGTCTTTCATTTGCTTTCTCTGGTTAGCTAATGTAACACACATAAACATAATTCCAGTAACGTTCCCCATCTTTTATTCTGTCTCCCAGCAGAAAACCTTAGCAGTAGCTGTGTAATCAGCCAGTGATCTCTGACCCACTACCTCTCTTTGCTCCTGGGGGAGTCTCCTGACTCAGCTTTCCTTTGTGTTGCATGTGTCTCCATGTCTCATTCACAGTCTCCATAAACTACCATTGAACAAGATAGCCTACCGCTGTGCTTGATGGAAGTCCTGTGGGCCTGCCATTGGAGGAAGAACAAGGGGACAGGTTGGGTCTTGTGTTGATCAATAGCACACTCCCTCCCGCGCTGCACTGTCCGTCACATCCATTTCTGAGAAAACAACAAAACAGATAGTGGTGCCTGGATTTGTTGCAGCCAGTGATGGATAATAGGTGATAACATCGCCTTGGTAACTGTTCTGCAGTGAACAAAGACCATAAGGGTGTCCTTTATTAGCCGTTCTTACACTGAGCTTTTTATTAGTATCCTGTCACAGCAAGCCTTCTACTATTCCTCAAGCTTTTGACAGCGTAAAGAAATTGCCTTATAAATCCATATATAGTATGTTGTTCTTCTGTGTGCTGCTAGTAAAAAAGAGCTCCTCTCCTAATAAAAGAATCTAAATTAATATGGATTTGTCTGGACAAATATAACCCTGATAAATCCCTCTGATCCTCTGCACACCATCTGGCAAGCAGGTGATACCCGTGTTCAAAACGTTTCACATGTGATGCTCAGAAACAGGCTGTACTCTATTAGCAGAAACCAGGTACAGACTGATGCCCTAAATAAGCCTCTGAATACCGCCCATGCTTGCTCCGTTCAACTGCACCTTCCTGTGTGAATGCAATGATGGTACATGCAAAAGAGAAAGTGTCAAAAAGCCGTACATCGAGAGCAAATCAAAACGGACGAGCCAAAGCAGAACATTTAGCCTCCTGTGGATCTGCCTGCCTGAGAGAAATCAGTCACAGCCAACCACAGTAACACTTGAGGGACTGCCTGCTGTCAGCTTGAGATGAGCACTCAGACTTTTTACAGCAGGTTCTGTGTGTTCTGGCTCACTGTAAAGCAAAATTAACTTTTAGCTGCCAACCCATTAGACAGAACTAGAACATCTCAGACATAAAGAGCAGCTGAACAGTCATAAATTATATGTGCATTAATGTGTAGTTTTATCTTTCCTGAATAACAAATGTAAAAAAAAAAAATCGGATTTGTTGTGCAGATTATGTTTTTCTTAACTTTGAACCAAGTGTTGCAATCCAATCCAACAAATAACTCACAGTAAGAGGCTGCTGCTTAAATAAATCCTTCCTTATTTTAGTTTTTAAAAAGCATGAATTAATAAAGTCCAAATGACGACGGTTACATCTGCAGATGTATCTGACAAAAGCAGCAAAAAACAGCATTAATTTTTCCTGCAGCATACCTCACCCTGTCTCTATTTATAGTAGACTATGTAGCAGTCAGTGCAGACTGTCATCACACTAAAAATCCCCTCCTAACTGCCAGAGCAAGCCAATGCCAATACATGACAAGACTGGACAGCTTCCATTATATTCAAACTTATCTTGCAGGAGTCCAGCCTGCAGGATTAGGAAAGAAAAAGACTTCATGATATAAAATCCCATTCAAACACAAACTTCTGTCAAACTGGTAGTGTTTATGTGGCACTGTAAAAAATGTCAGGACGGGTGTTTATTTTTTCCTCGAATAACTGAAAAACAGCTGATTGTTTACGATATTTCATCATTATAGTTCAAATGTCCTTTTTCCATGTTTCTTAATTTAAAAAATGTCCAAGAATAAACTGTATGAATAGCCCTTTAATAAAGAAAATCTATTATAATAACACTGCAGCAAAAAAAAAGCAGCAAACAAACCATTTAAATCTTCTGACTGCTGTCATTTTCCAAATAAAGCCCTGCAAGAAAATCGCCCATTGATTTTACAAGCACCAGCAAATACCTAGAATGTGTTATCTTCATGTGTCTTCTTCCTCAGGGGGACATCTGTATACTTATGTCTTTGCCATTTTCCCCCTGCAGCATCTGGCTTGTCAGCTCAGGTGCAATGTGATATTATCATGGTGAAGATAAGCCTGTATGGTGCTGCTGTCAACACACTCAGGTTAAACTCTGGAGGAACAACCACCTGTGAAAGTCTTCTTCAGATGCATCATCTGAGAATCAGGAATGAAGAGAACATGCAAGCATATTGATTTATCTCCTAATTTAATCAACGATGGGTCCAAACAGGTATTGGTACCTGTGAGCAACATTCTGAGATGCATGTAATGTGAAAGCTGCTAAATGTTTTCAGGGTGATTTAAAAGCTTTTAACAGCTAAATGTGTAGTAAACACACGGATCTACGAACCTGCACCGAATCCATGTGCTGTTTGAGAACAAAGTCTTTCCTGACAATTTCATTATTTCAATTGGAGCCTTTTCAATTATTTTTTAATTAAAAAGCAAAGAAAGCAGCAAAGACTGGAACCCCTGTTGTTTTTAATAAGGGCCAAGTTTTACAGAACTTATGCATAATGAAGGCAAAAGGAACCAGCATATGTTCTCTTTGTGATGTGCATTTAAAGAAAAAGAGAGAGATCGCACACTTCTAACAGAAGTCTGGCTTAGAATTACTGACAGAAATTATACAAGCTTTTTGCTTCTTTTATAACAGCGTCAACATTTAACAGAAATACTGGTAACGAGCTGCAAATGACCAATCAGGCCAGAAGAGGAAAAAAAGAAGAGAAATAACACATCAGGAGCATCAGGTAAAAAGTCTCTGGGAACAATTATTAAACCAATCATCTTCCAGCAGAACACAAAAAACAAAGGAAGTTTGTAGTTTGGAGGATGTTTGGTTTCTAAGTACATTTCCTACAGGCCCTCCGCTCACATCTAGTTTGAACAGGCATTATGGAGCCAAATGGCCTCCCAAAATATCTCCAAACTTCATAAGCTCCGTAGTAAGGCTTTCAGGGAGAAGAGGATATTTCTGCTCTCTAATTTGGCTGAAGATGATGAATTTATATTGTGTGGATGCTGGTAGTTTTCCCATGCATTGCAGTTCGTGCTCCTGAAAGCTGAATCTCAGTAGTGCATTCCTTCTGAGGCTTATATGACCCTTCTAGCTTCTGCTCAAGGACAGCTGGGAATAAGATAAAAAGTGTAGCAGAAAAAAAGGACAGGAAACAATGATGGTATGAAAACTGAAGGGTAAAGGGGGCTCAAAGGAAGAAATGAAAAATGTAGAGGAGGGATTAGAAATGAACCGAGGAGAACAAATGAATTGTACTCTGTCCGTTATAGCAGCTGCAGCGTGGTGTAGTGCCACAAGCCAAATGCCCTATTTATTCCAGGCATAATTACACACCAACGAGGCCCCACAGATGCCAAGTGTGAGGTTAAGTCGATAGGTGACCCACATTTAAAGCAGCCGTGTCCCCTAATGGCATCTACAGTCAAAAAGCTTTGCCTGGATTCCAATAACCCATAATAAAAGTTTAGCTCACATTTTGTGCTGCACACTTCACTCCCCTCATCTCCCACCTTATGCCTCCTTTTTTTAACTTTGCTCCCTGTCCTCTTGGACAAAGTGGCCTGGTGGTAATACTCAGAGTTTATAATCATTATATAACAGTATTATTAGGTCTTTTCACGTGTACTGCATATAGGTTATTCAATATTATGGACAGACTCCTGCAAACATAAGGTCACCATTTGTGATTATGGACAGTAACTTCTGAAGGAAAAACAGACGGCAGAGGAGTGTGTGTTATGAGACAATCATCCTGTTGGCTTCATTAAACTGAGACTTTCAGCAAAAAGACATTTTTACCAGTGTTGTTACTGAAAATGAACATTGACTTTTTCTTAGCAGAATTAGGTTGTTTCCTCTTGCTGCAGCTTTTATTATTTGACATTATTTCTAATGTTTACAGTTTGGTTAAGTGGAGGAGATGTATTGTATACATCGTACATTAGTTCCTGATGTTCTCCAGTCTGAAAACTTTGCCTTTATAAAAGATTGTGCTCTGATAAATAATAAACAGGGATCTCTCTCATGCATGCTTCTCAGCAGGACTTCAGCCCTGAGGTGAAGGCAGGCAAGATGTCCGCATGTTTCAGACAACAGACCAGATTACATAGAACAGATTATTGTGCAAGCAGATTAATGGACCCTTCTCTTTATGGCTGTTTTATGAAACAGCATCTTGGCAGTTTTACAGAAATTATAAATCTATAGGAAAGATCATATTCTCCTACTGTAACCCTTCATTACTTTGTTATATGAATTTATTGATCACATCTTGAATGGAAAGATAACAGTAATGCCTTTAAGTGGTGACTGTGGCTGAAACACATTGAGTGTTTAAATGAAGGCAGATTAGCTTTTAATTACATTAACTTAGCTAAGTTTTCATTAAACCCACCTTGTGTTGACAGATTATATTCCATTTTTATGGAGTTTTTATTTTATTTCCTCAAACTTCTGCTACAAACACCATGTCTGTAAAAATACAGCAAATGTAATAATATAAAAAAAAAGTTCCTTTTATTTACAGCAGTTTAATTTTTTGTGCATTGCATCTTGGGAATAAATTTCCATGTTCTCAAGTCATCCAAGAATTCTTTTTACTCCTAAAATTCTATAAAAAATTTTGGCACACCTTTAATTTTCTAATGACGCTTTCTCAGAGTCACAGATCCACAGTGGAAAGTGTGTGAGACCACAAAGGCTCATGGGAAATCTATATTCAGCAGGAATTCCTATTGGTGATGTTACCCTATAAAAGGTTCAGGTTAGTTTTTATACTAGCTGTTATGCTCACATGCAGACATTCCTTATAGGATATTTGGGTATATATATTTATTTTTATTTTTCCACTTACAGATGTGTCCATCAAAGCAACAGGAAGTGTCTAAATACAAACGTTTTGGTTCTTGGATAAAGAGCAGGGTCTGTGCCATGACCTGAAAAATGTCCTGCTAATTTTCTGCCAGCACATCTTTTTTTGTTTACAGAGGTAAATTTAAAACTGTAGCAAGGTGGCATTGCATCTGGGACCAAATTAAACTACTGACAAAAAGTTAAACCTAAATTATGAGCCATCATGTTTCGTGTTATTTTTCTATCAGTATCAGCAGCGGATCAGCTGAGAGTAAATTAAACTTCTACATTTTTTATTTATTTATTTTTGTCTCCACCCTGTTGTCATTCAAAAGCAGCTGTCAACAACAACAAAAATAAATCCATTCATTTGAGAATTAAAAAAAAAAAGGCTTTGCAGCCAGCAGGTAGACATAATTGAGCATTCAATCCAGGTTTAAGGAGCTATAAAGATTAAAACGGAGTTGAAAGGAAAATAAAAACATGGTGGCCAAAAACCACTGTAAATGGAAAGCTAACAATGCCCTGTAGGGTCAGTGTGACAGTGCTACAGACAGCAGGTTGGTGGCAGGATCCCAACATCCTCCTCTACACAATGAGCACACGGCTGTTTGTTTGTGTTGACAGAAATTACCTCTAATGACATTTGATGAAGCCAAGCGTATAGTGGTCTCAAATGCTACTGCATGTAGTGAAGTGTATAAATAGCTGTAAGGATGCATTTCAGTTCCACTTCTCATACTGGTCTTTTTTATCTAAAAATATAACTGTTTAAATATAAAATAATTCTGTGGTTAACGGAATATAAATAAATGTTCATTTAAGGTTTTTCCTGCAGTTCAACTCGTTGGCTCAATGTGTGGATTGTTGTTTTCTTTCATGTAAAAGCATGTTTGTTCATTTCCTCCTATGCTTTTTTTCATGCTTTCAGGGATGTGTGTTGCCTGAATGTGCATCTGAAATGAGCCATGAGCCTATACTCAGGAGGGGATTTGAAGAAGATTTGAAGGAAAAATTAACCGTTTTTAGTTTTCTTTTTAAAAAAAAGATGATAATTAAATCAGTGTTTAATTCTACTTTCTGAAAGATCACCACACCATCCTTTGAATCATACCTGCTGAATGCTGATATTGTGCCTTTCAGGAGCACTTAGCTTGCGATGCTCAATAATTGTCATGACAGTTGACACCTTTTTTTTGTCTGTCAGGGTGAGATGCAAAGTCATCTCTGGCTAATGGTGCAAACACAACAAAGAAAGCCTATTATAGGAAATCTCTAACCAAACATTGTTGGATTGCATTTCTACTGTGCATATAATACAAAACCCTGTGCTTTCCAAAGAACATGGGATCAGATTTGAGAGAGAAATAACAAATTGTGGCTGCTGGAAACCTCATAATGCACTTAGTGACATAATGTTGTGAAACAACTATTTGAGGAGCTGAAATGAGATTTTACTGAACTGCTGGAATTGATCAGAGTTATAGTTTTGTACTCTGACCTACATTTCAGCAGTCACATTGAGATGGTTTTTAAATCTGTCCTTTATCACTTAAAGAACATAAAGAAATAAATGATGTCTCAATGGAATATAGAAAAACGTGTCCACGCATTAACCTTCAGTAAACTGGACCACTGTAGCGCCGTCCTCCCTAAATAGTGCATCAGACAGCTGCTGTTGGTCCAGAAAGCTTTGATTCTGAGACCAAGAAAGTGGAATTTGCATCTCCAGCCCTCAGATCTTTAAACTGGATTATTCTCTGTCAAAGAACCCAGAATGGATCCGGGCTAAAATACGTTCTGGATCTTCTGGTTTGTTAGGAACCAATCAGATCTCTCAGGATCAGGAACAGGTCTACTTTCTGTTTCCAGAATCAGAACCAAACACAAAGCTGTTTTTATGCCTCCTACATGTGGAACAAACTCCCAAAAATGCTGCTTTATTGAAACTCAGCTGTTTTAAATCAGGGTTAAAAATGTTTGTTTTTATATCAAAATAACTGTTATTCATCTTAATATACATTTTATTCAGAGCATTTTCCTTTAAAAAAACATTTAGCACAACAGTGTTTTGCCAGACTAACATCTACCCTGCAGATGAAGTGATGAAGGAAGCAGTGGGAAGAATGAACGGTGGATGACATTGGTTCAGTAAAGTGTCCTTCATAGGCTGCCACATCCGATCAAAGATTTCCATTAAAAGAAAAATTGTTGAGATGTGCACAACATTTTCATCTGGCATCTCAAAGGGCAGTTGAAACCTATCTGTGCATATAGTTCAAACTATTATGTTTTGCCCACACACAGTAAAGAATACCAAAAATCAATACATGCAGCTATGGCTACAAGCTAAAGAGTGAATGTGAAAACACTGACAGTCAAAGAATAAGGGCATCTTTTCAGCAGGAAGCCACCATCACAACCCATGTAATGAGTTTTGTTTTTGCTCATTAGAAAAGTTTGGGCCCTTCCTGAAGGAGTCATGGAATCAGGGCTTTTCAAGCTTGACAGTAAATCTTTACTAAAAGCATGAAGAAGAATCCTTTTGTCCCTGCAAAAATGCTAACATTATAACATTATGCTATATGGATGAGTAATGGAAGCAGGTTGCAGGGCTTGTGCCACTCTGCGCTTTGGCAACCGTTTTGAATATTTATTTCATCAAAGTAACAGAAGCCCTAATTGCAGCCTACTGAATGATAAATAGGGCAGTGTACTCGCTGAAAAACACAGGTTAATTGGCCTGCCAGAATCCAGTGTTGACTTTGCTCCAAAGCAAGGTTTCTGCTGACTAATGCCAGCCTAAACACTTCAGGAAAAATGTACTTTACTCCCAATTAAATCCACCCACAATAATTCACACACTATTCTGGCATCGCATTAGGATACTGTTTGGTCTTTTTTTTACTAAGAGTTCAAAACAAAAACACTTTGACTCAGAGGTTCTTGACAAAGCAAGACACTTTACCCTGCTCATCTCTCTCTGTCTAGTCAGCAAGTGCAGAGGGGGGTCAACAATAAATCAAATTCCCCTTTCCTGCTGTAGAGCTCCACAGGTCCAGGAGGACAGTGTCCACTTCCTTACATTAATCTTTTAATGGACTCTCTTCGCTTCTCTTTGGCAGCTGCACTTCCCCCGACAGGTCACCAACGATTGCCAGGGTCATTAGTCCTCCGATAGGCCGAAAGATAAGATCAGCAACAATGGGGACAAGGTGTGGGAGAGACAGCGCCGAGATTGCTACCTCTGCAGGTTAAAGACAAGAGTCCACTTCACAAGGTCGTACTGAGAGCGAGGGAGTCCGTTTGGAAGTGAACAGAACCTACTGAGGACATTTACTTTAAATATGGTTACTGTTATTCTCATAGCAGGAGGAGTTACATCACTGTTTCTAGTACTGTTAATGAAGGAAATGGGCTTAATTTGGTCGTGTATTCTGACCTCTGGTCCTGTAGAATAATTAAGTCATAGAAATAACCGCTAAGATTTGAAGCTTTTTGCTGTTAAAAGGTACCAAAGATTTTGGAAGAATTTCTTGCGTTTTTATCCGGAACCAGCCGGCAGATCAAGGTTGACTTTGAAAAGTATGACTGATTTCTCTGGTTCAGATCACAGCAGATAAAACTGGGAAGAGTCAGATTTTCTCCTAATGAGCCCAGAGGAGGGCTATTCATTAACCAAAAGGATAAGATAAGAGGGAGGATACTTTGGCCTGCCTTCTGAGGCAGTTTTCAGTCTGCTGCATCCGAGTTAAAATCAGCCACAACAGTGCAGCTCTTATTGTAAGAGGAGAACAAATTGGCTCGGATTGATAGGTTGATAGTGTGTAAATGCATTTCCTAATCTAAACTGGGTTGTAAGGGTAACTGGGTAAAAGTGTCCCACTACCCCCCATCAACTCCCGTGAGAGATTAGAACAATTGCCATTTCAGAAATGAATTCAGTGACCTACAGTAATGCCAAATTCATTTGCACAGTATTTGCCACCAGGCAGTTCTGAGAGTGTGTGAGGGAAGCACGTGTGTGTGTGTGGTCATCACAAAAGCAGTTGAAATAATGTATTAAAGTCACAACAAAGGGGACACATGACAGCCAAGGAGAATGTCAGGAGAATATTTCGCTCTGAATTTAGGGACCGTCTCTAAAGTGCTCACCGAATGGTCAAGAACCCCATGGTGTCATTTATTCACATTTTACATTTGCATTCCTGTAGTGTGTGAGTACAGTCCCAGAAAGTCAGAGTCAGGCTGTTTTCAGATGCTTCCCTGCTTTAAGCTATACCAACAACCAGTGGAAATACAATAGATCTTACTACGTTTAGAGTTCAGTCACTCATTCAGGTGAATCGGTGTTTTGAAACCCTTACAGGACTGTTTTCTAAGACTGAATTTGCTTAGTCTTAGTTTGGGGTTTAAAATCTCACATTAAAGATGCACCAACGACACACTTTTAGCCTGCAACTAAACTTCTATGTAGTTTCCTTATTTCCTGATACTGACTTTCTAATCTCATCCGACGGCGTTTAACCATCTCTTGCTTTCAGGATGGGAGGAGAAACATTGTGCAACCTAAGCAAGCAATGTCTTTTTCTCCTAAATACCATTTATAAGGATAAAGCAAAGGAAACCTGTGATGTCTTTTTCTTCCCCACAAGTAAATTTATTCTACTGCCCTAATCAAATTAGGCAATGCTCTGCACAACAGCCGCCCCACAAAGATGCATGCAAATACAAAATAAAACACACAAGTCAAATTAAGTAAACAGCGTGGGCTGTTGAACTCTCACTTAGCACAACAGCTTTCTCACATTATTTTAGAAGAGACTAAAACACTTGGACTGATTAGTTTTAGGAATAAATGATCTCTAATTACTCTGAGTGCTTCAGTGGGAATGTTTTAGAAGAGGAGGCATCCTAAATGGTTTCACTCAGAAAATAAAACAGAGCCAGAAAAAAACTGAAGTACGTTGTTCACTTTTTTAATATGAATAAAAGAGAGATGGAGAGAAGTTAGGTGGGAAATGTGGCTCGTGCTTTCTGCAGTGTTGGTTCCTCTTCTCCTTAAATTATTAAAGCACCAACACTTAAAAAGAAGATGTCTGAAATCAAAGCATGCGAAAGTGTTCAGGTCATAAGTTGTTAATCTGATCATTATCGTTCCGTTTCCATGTTCTGAGGATCAAAGAGATGAAAGAGAAACAATATCCCGACAGAGACATCCGCTTTCTCCAGACAGAACAATTACTTACTGGAACAATTAGCTCTGACATAATCACAGAAAGGAGTGCATGTGATTAATATTACACAAGCCATTTAACATGTACTCTGCATCACAGTTTGCATTTGGTAGCTGAAAACCTCCATAGTGCACTGGAAGTAAAGCCTGCCTGCACGGAGGCTACAGCAAACATAGATCCCAACAAGCATTTTCTAAACTGACTGATAAGCACAGATAAATGGTTTTCCCAGAGCGACATCAAGGCTGGCATGATTCAACATGTCCTGCTGCACTAAACGTCTTATGTTTTAAAATGCTTCAGCAATTTGGAAAAAGCATGGTGCAGTTGCTTTTCTTAGAAATAAAGGTGCACAAACTTAGCTTCTCATGGATCTAAACATTTTACAAACAATTAAGAATAGAAGGAAATAAAGAAAAGGAACAACTAAAGCAATTTAAGACATAAGTGACACGATGTGGCCTTAATGCACTGAAATGCATTACTTGTTGGGCACATAGCTTACAGAGAATCTTATGAAAATTCATTTTGTTTGGGTTTCAAACTCAGTCCATCTAAAAATCCTGTTTTCTCCGTTTGGGTGGTGTGTTATTAAATCCATAAATCCTAAAACTTCCAGGTTTTTCTGACTGCAGCTCAGTGTAAAGCATGAATTACTGTTTATTTTTAAACACCATTATTCCTTAGAAAATTAGCTACATTTAAAAGTTATTTCTGCAACCAGCTATTTGAACTTATTGCAGGAAAATGTAGAATTTCTTTCTTTGTTATTTTTCTTGCCCCAATTTCAGGCCATTTATTTAACATAATTTGGAGATGTGTGTGTGTGTGTG
>JBAMIG010000025.1:10201386-10212466 GCA_037177335.1 Kiunga ballochi
TGTCCAGCTGTCTAGCAAATTTAATCCAGGATGTATTAAATTCTAATAAGTAATTATTGTGCCACATTAGACATAAACAAAATTGGCTCATAAAGACAATGTCACCAGCTGTTAAAAAAGGTTTTTATCCATGATTGGTATCGTAAGCCAGGGAAAAATGTTGTTTTCTGCTCGGTGCAGTGAAAACAAAGCAGGATGGATCGCCTTTAATATGTATCTGAAAAAGAGTTTGTGTTTCCAAATGCTAGCAGAAATATCTGGCTTTACACCTGCTAAATGCTTGAGTGAGGGCTTATTTTTTTCTTATTTGATATTGATGTCATCTTTCATGACAGTCATAAAGATTTAGGGGTTTTCATCCATTCACGTACGTGCAGCCTCTGTGACTCGACACAAGACAGGTGAATGCATTTAGACTGTGACAGCTGATGTGATGCATCATGTTTTTCTGTGAGAAATGATTAATACCATCTTTTCACAGACTTATTTCAGTAGCTGTGTTGTATACTTTCCCCACATATATATAATATCCACACAGAGGAATCCATCTAAGAAGATGTTTCCTGTGTTTTAGCCATGATATCAAAGATTTCAAATGAAAAAGGGATTAATAAAATACACTTTCATGCTAATGCAAAATTAAGGCAATAAAGGCCAAAAACAAATCCATTAATTATCACTGTTGCAGGATCTATCATTGTTTTTTAATAAATAAAATTGTTGTGTAAACGTTTGTAGTCACAAAGGTATTAATGCTTCTTAAAGCAAGTATCGCTGTGCGAACGGGAACTAACAAAGTTTGAGTGGTGCAGAATTAAAATATATATAACTATATAACTGCTGGGAACCAATGATCAATATGATGCAGTAAGCTGCCTAATGCAAAACACCTCCATCAAATGATATCATAAAAAGCTAAAATGCAAAGACTTTCATTTTATCCGTCAGATATTTAAATAATAAACTATTTGTGTTACATTTGATTTATTCCACATGAAAGATCTCATTTTAATCCTGGGCTGAAAAATGCTTCTATACCCCACAACCCACAATGAGTTAGCGTAGTAAAACATAAGAGGAGATGTAAGAAGTCAAGGACATAGATTTCAGTCTGAAAGTTTTCCCACCACATCTCCAGCACCACTGCCTGCAGGGAGGGCTTTCATTGGAGGTTCATTTGAACCCAGGACATTTTTCCTTGTCAGAAGAAAGGAGGCCTATTTTTATCTTTCCCTCGTGTTCGATGAACCTTCAGAGAGTTATGCAGTTCTTCCTTGATCCACGCAGGATGGTAGGTTTAAATGGATTCCTGCTCTGTTCCACAGAAACCTCAAGCCCATGTCAGTGGCATGTGCTCTTAGAAAAACACTTCCATGTCCGATGTACTGCTAGCTCCATCTCATTCATGCAAACATGTTGTTATCACAGTACGCACTAATCTTTTGAGCTTTCCTTTTGCAAGGACAAGAGTTTAATTCTACACGTTTTGGGGCATTCAATACGTCTCTAATGAATTAAAAAAGCAGGAGATTATATTCTGTAGTGAAAGGCACCGCTTACAGATATGCGGGAGGAAAGGATACTGATGCAACGCATGATCAACAGAATGTATTTAAAAAGAGCTTTTATAAGTAGCGCATTGGCAAAATACTTCCAGGCCAAAAAGCCCTTTAAAATGCCATCTCTAACATTGTAATCTGCATTCAGAAAGGATTCTCTTCTCTTATAACTCCCTTCAGTAGTTATCTATTCTGTTTTCACTCATTCCCCATCTCTCTCGGTTCACCTTAAGCTCCAGGGTATATTGTTCTTCCAGACTTGAATCATCCTGGAGATTTAGAACTTGGTGGATTAGAAGAGGCAGTGCTGTCCCTGGTGACTCTCCGCGTTTGTAGAGCAGACCCAAAAATACAGGTTCAAAACCACTCGAGAATAAAGGGAACAATCCATCATGCAGGTTGAAAAGCCCTTCTTGTAGTCAGATGAAATAGTGCATCTTAATCCTGCATGTTGATGTTTGTAAGTGCAAACAAGTATCTGCAGCTTCCACCAAATCTTGGTATTTTACGCAATGCTGCGTGTGCACATCTGTGAGGAATTTATTACAACACACTCCTATATCCCATGACAATCAGACTAAATGTTCACATTTTAAGTCGATCCTATCGGACCGTTTGAATAGAAGACACGTTTTCTCTCATCCAGCACTAACAGCATGCTGCAGAAAAACCTCATCTGAATCCATTTCTCTACATTTTGACTCACAAGCAGCATTATTTTTAAAAAGGAATGTTATTGCATTTTGCAGAATGTAAATTTAACTTTGAGAAAGCTTTCATTTCAAACACTTGAGGCAAAATTGATGCAGAAAATGTTGTCTTTTATTGTTTCTATAGCAACCCTGTACCATCTATTTATTTAGCAAACAGCCTTTATCGTTCTCAAATATTTATGCAATATTTATAATCATTTGACAGAAATTTTTTTCTTAAAGCCAAGCTCTTGCCAACTCCAGTTTGCAGCAAATATTGAAACAGTTACACACATCACACCTACAGGCTGCTTAGTGAAAGCCATCTCCTGTCTCCTGCAACTAAGCAGCTTTTCTGTGGCAGTCAGGGATTAAGCACCCTGCTTAAGGCCATTTCAACATATAATTTCTTTGGTTATTACTCAGTGAGCAGAGTGCGCATTAGTCATTTACTTTACTGACTGGTCTAAGAATTTGAACTGGCAACCCTCCAGGATCCACTCATTTATCTGGGCTATATTTACCACTCAGCAGTAAACTGAGGGAGAGTTAGAAGATGCTGTATGAAAAGTCAACTTTGGACATGATTGCAGTACGGCTATGTGGTTCACAATGTCGATGTTCATCCCAAGTGATTATCAGCTGGATGGTCTATGATGTTGGTTCAGACTTTGCAATAACTTTCCAGGTGGATTGGATACCATGACATATAATTACAGAGCTCAAAAATCTAAATCCAGCCATGCCAAAAATGTCACCTCTACAGAGGATACTAAACCTGTTATTATTCTTTAAGAAAGGTCAAAGAAAGGGAAGGAAAATATGCTTTATTCCTGAAAGGAATTCCCAATGGGGCTTTTTAACTGGTTAAAAGTTCCCTATGGTAATAAATGCTTCCTCCAAATAAAAAGGTTTGATCCAGACATGGTGCTATCCTGATTAAATACGAGTTTTGTGCCTTTTCAAAGCCACAAGAACAACAGTGAGCTCCTGTAAGGTATGTTTGACCAGGAAAGAAGAATGAGGTGTTTAGATAACAAAATGATTCATGTTTCAGTTTCAGTACAGAAAATCCAGCTTTGCCACGAATCTGTTAAAGGCCATTTTCTCCCAAACCAAACACAAAGCAAACTGTGTCAGACATAATCACACACTGAGAGGGCAACACAAATAGGCAAACAAACATGGCAAAACCAACTTGAAATGGCAGATACTGCACTGTGGGAATGCGGCTTGTGGAAACACCATGAGGAAAAGTATGAATTAAAAGAGTTGTAGCTCTGAATGCACAGAAATCCCGACACTGGCCTCCTGCTAATGCTCACACAGCAAAGAAGAAAAGAAACACAAAGGAAAGCGGCTTGAAATTTACTTTGCAGCAGCATCTAAAAGGGAGTTAAAGGCTGTCTTTGGAGGCTCTCGGCTGGATGGATATGAGGCAGTTTGAGGTCTGGTGATCAGTATTCCACTGTGGAGATTTATGAATGCATGAGAAGAGATGGGCAGGGGAAGAGCTCCAGGAGACAGATGACATGATGCAGATGTAGCGCTCTAACAGAACACACCTGCTCCTGCACACAAATACTAAATCCTATCAAAAGGAGTAAACCTGCACAGAAAAAATAAAGTGATTGCAAACTGATCAATCGTTATTGCTTTTCATGGAAAAGCAGATGTTTTCCCCCTCTCTCTGGTGCAGCTGTTAAAAGCAGCTTCATCTTTATTCTCAAAATATTGGCTTTTTTTTTTCTTTTTGTTCTTTTACATCTGTGCTTTTGCAATATTTTGACTCCACTGGCCTTTCATCCTTCTGGTAAGGCTGCCCAACCTGCTGATTTAAACTAAAGAAGTGGCACAAGTTAAAACAGAAATAATTGCACATCTTCCTCCTTTCTTGCTCTCAAAGTGTCACAGCAGTGACCTAGTTGTCACATCACTTTCATTGCCAATGTCAGTGTGATGGAAGTGGTGTGTCCCGAAGAGTTTAAGTGGGTGAACATAACAAGGTTACTAAGGAGAAACAAGCCTTCACCTAAAAAACAGGGACTAAAAGGAAACACTTATAATAAACCTGAAAGACTTTTTTAGCAGCAGCAAAATGAATCACGGCGCTACAGCAAGCATAACGACAGGACAAATGTAACATAATCATTATGGGCATAACTGCTTCTTCACTCTTTTGAGCCTTTAATGGTTTAGCAAAATAAGCCAGGTAGACATGGTTCAGTCTGTTACTTTCTAAAACTCCAAAGTCAAACCCGTTCAGATGAGATGCATTTTATCTGCAACGGCACTCTGGAGGTGTACATAACTGCAAACATGCTGTGGCCTTCAGGGTGGGAGAAAGATATATGAGCACTACTTTGTGTCAAAGTGTGTCAAATGGAAGCGTGTATGAGTGGGGGGTGGTGGGGTGCCATTAGGGTAGCTCGCTGAGGTGCATTGAGTGGATAGCCAGAGGCCTCTGTGTCACATCGGTTTAAAACTGGTTAGTCCACCTTGGCCCTTCTTTGCTATGTGGTCAACATGCTCACAGCCACATCCTTCCATATCACTCTGTGCCCTGCAGATCATTTTCAATTCCAGCTCTACGGGGTTCTTTCTGTCCATTATCATTCCCTCCACTACATGCTAACAGGCTTAGCTTCCTGCTACAGCTATTTGTGTGTTCCTCCACAGCGTGTATCTAAAGATCAAACAGTAGAAATGCTACTGTATCAGTGTGAAACTCCCTCACGTCACCCCAAACCCCTGAAATAAAGTTTAAATGTCTCTTCGGACTCCAGGACATCCCTACTCGGGGAAAAAAGGCACAGAACCCTGTGAGTGTATCCTCCACTGAGGCTGATGGCCTACTTTACAGTTTTAAACAAAATGATTCCTACATGAAAGTTAAATGGCTTTTCTTTTGCACATACTCCACCCCTCTTTTAAAATGATATGAATTTCCACTCAGTCCTGCTGGCAGACTAACAACATTGAAAACATTTTTTCTTTGCTGTCACATAAAAAAAACAGCTAATTGTATTTTGCACAGTAGAATTCCTTCAGTTTTCATTTCCTAATTACACTTGCATTAAAACAAAGAATGGCTCTGTTTAAACCCTCTGCGGCTGCAGCAGCCTTATTTTAATTTTAACTTTAAAATGTGGCTTCATAACCATTCTGCTGTGCTAGGGGACAATACTTTAATTAATCTTAGTTATTATTTGACCTATTATGGTGTGTTCTTGTTTCCACATTATCAGATTTGAGGTCTTGGTTCCTTCCAAAGCATCAAATGATTGCATGTTATTTATATTGTTATTTGTAGTTCATGTGTTGCAGGAATGAATAGATGTTACACATTAAATTAATCACTATAAATCTACTGCCTATCAGAGGTTATCTCCTTGGGGGCGGCGGATTAAGCAGAGAAGTCCGGACTCTTCAGCCAGCTCATCTGGGCCAATGAGATGTTCTCTCACCAGCTCAGAGACATTTCCTCGAGCAGGTTTTGGTTATTCCCCGGAGTCTCGTCCTGGAACACCTCACCAGGAATACGAGGTGTTTGAAACACCTGTCTGAACCAGCTCACAGTTGATCTTGATGTAGAGGAGCAGTTCTAATCTGAGCCCTAACTGGATGATCAAATTTCTCACCCTATCTGTAAGGAGGTCAAGACACCATCTGAGGAACCTCACTTTAACTGCTTGGATCTGCAATCTCTTTCAGCCCCAACCCACATCTAATAATAATGATATAAATATAATTAACTAGTAAATTCAGAGCTTGTCTTTCCATACAGCTCCATCCTGATATGACAGACAGAGCTGATACTCTGTGTATCAATACCCACTTTGTTCTTCTCACACAAAGACATTTGAACTCCTGCACTTGAGAAAAGATTTCATTTCCAACCTGAGGAGGACACTTCTTCCTTTTCTTCCTGAGAAACCGCTGCCTCACATTTTGAGGCTTTGATTCTCATCCCAGCCGCTTTATATTTTCAGCAAATTTAAAACCATTCATGAGACATCAATCTGACATGTAGCCTACAATGCAGACCAAACTCTGGTCCCAGTACGACCAGTATCACGCTGCTCTTATCACAGGGACCAGGACCCAATATAAATAGTGAATTTTCCACATATCTAGTTACGCATTGCTTCCTCATCGGGCTGCACGGAGATCTTCACACATTTAACATGCTTTAGTTTAGAGTCTAAATGTCTGTTTAAAACATTAATAACAACAGCATAAATGAGCATGAATAAATGTATGAGTTTAGGACATATGTATGAATGTATGAATTTCTGAACTTAAACTTACAGTAATGTTTAATTTAGCTTCATCTTATATCCAACTCTGCAGGGATTTGCCCTGCCTGCAACCAAACAGCTATGATGTCATTCAAGATGATTTCCAGCTCCTTTTTCTATGTATTTTCACAAATAAGCATTTTTCTGTAACCCTTTCACACATCGAGCCCCTCAAGGCGTGTCATTACCATTTGGAAGACATGTCAATCTCAGATTAACCTCGAGATAAAAACCTGTAATAACCCTGATCATGTACGAAGCCGATGGAGAATCTTTGTATTGAAGGTTCTGAATCTCAGTCACTTGAGTTATGCATATCCACACACTCACAGATATGTTGTTTTGTTTGGAGGAGGTTAAGACGCACGATCTGGGCCCTTTCACACAAATGAGTTTATTTACAACAAACATTGAGGTGATAGATGTGTGGTTAGCGTGAAGTAGGAGGGCAGTCTAGCAGAAGGAGAAAACAGAGGAGACGGTGGTTTGGATGGCAACACGGACTTCTTGTTTATGATGAGACTCATAATGTTTGCTGTACTGAGGAGGGGGTGGACGTTACTGCGCTCAAAGTGAAGGCCAACCCCGATTTAATTACTGCAATCAGATCTGGAATTACTGAAAATGACTTGAGTTGCTGTGAAGTCCCTCTCCATACATTAAGAATCACTGCTACAGGCCTCTGAAGGGTCCGCTTGTTCAATGATGATTTTATTCAAGTGTTTTACTTCTCCTTCACTGGCTGTAAATGCATGAAGAGAAGGCGGCTGCTCAGTGACTGGCTCAGAGATGTGGATTACATCACTTTCCTGTCATCACCGTCCCTCTCACGCTGAAATCCCCACTCGCCTTGTTTCTATACACTAACTTACATCTGAGGTTAGCTAACGGGATCCGTTTGGATCAGCTGAAATAGGTTTATGTTTGTTTCTTGTTTTTTTTAATGATTCATGCTGAGGTTGACACAAGTCATTGAAACTTCATTTTCCACTTCAGCCACAGCTGACTTGAGCCAGTCTTTTCCTAAATGACACATTCTTACCCTGAAAACAACCTGCCCATTAGATTCATTTTGTTTGGTTTACATTTTTTTGCTTAAATAAATCCAGAACAAACACGTTTAACTATTCCATCTCCTCTTTCAAATCAAGCACTAAGCATCATTACCCTGCAGGATGGAGTTTGGTCTGAGACTGTGGAGATATAAGATGCCACCAGCTACAGATGCTAATCTTTACCTCTGCATATAAAGATTCCCTACAATGATGACAAGCCTGGTTTTCCCATAAAGAAGATGTCCCACACCATCACACTACCTCCACCAAAAGCTAACAGGCTACCCTGCATTTTCACAACAAACATTTAGACAGGAAACAAACAGGCTCTTCAGTTAAATAAAATGTATTAGCAAGAAGCATCGTCACAACAAAGTATCTTTCTGTTTTATAATGTGAAACTTTTTCTGTGAACAGATTTGGAGAGCTCTTACTGTAGATCTGAGGAAATACTATTGCACTAAATGAACAGTCCCGTCTCTTAATACGGCTTCTGCATGGTGATGTCCAGTTTTTTGCTTTTACTGTGTCATTGCAACAACTTTCCCTCATTTTTTGTTACAGCTGCAGTTCATCATGCAAACATAGTTTTTGGAAGAGAAGGAAAATGTATCCTAAAGAGACAACTTTGATTGATATCCATTCATTTATGATCTAATAAATTCCCAACGTAGTATTTGGGAATACTGTGGGCTCCTTCTTTTCCAACACTTCAGGCCAAGAGAAACGAGACAAACTATTTGTCAGTAACATCAAACTGTATCAACATACTGTATTCAGCACTGATGGCTTCTCTAAACCTCCTTTAATGACACTGTGCTATTCAGCATCCACATAAAAGGCTAGCTAGCTAAGTCAGTGGATCCGAAATCCATTTAACCTTTTATGGAGCAAACACAGCATGGAGGTGCAGAGATACCTTTACTGGATTCAGTGCATCGGCTTTCCACTGGTCCCTAATGACACACAAACACACACACACACACATACATGCACACACCTTGTAGAATATGTAGAAGTTAAAGATTGGACTCTAAAGCAGGAGTTTGATCAAAGTTAAAGCACTAAGTGAGTAAATTTAACACTGCATGATATGCATTTAAGCAGCAGTCATTAATATTTAATTTCCTGCTGCGGCAAAAATAAACACAACCATGGGAAATTTAACATTACATTAGTTATTCATTAACTAATTTTGTTCAATAAAATCATGAACTACTTAAATAGGAAAGTACACCTAGTCTTTATGAGACCTAAGTGTATGACGGATGCCTCATGGTTAGCATAAATAAGCAGCATCATGGCTGATCATTCATCTCCATCTGCACTCAGACACAAAACTGTTAAAAGTACAAAACTAAATGTGATGATGAACTGGGCAAACCTCGAAGCACAGTGTGACACATCCTAACAATCAATATGTTTGATTGCCTGGCAGCAGGAGCAGACGGTCTCAACGAATGCGTGACCACAGGTATGCTTGTGTGCCGTCATGTGTGGCAACCACACCTGACAGATGAGAGAGGCCTGGGACCCACCGGGGACCAATTTCCCCAGTCTGTTCCGAAGGCCTGTTCATTACTACAAGCAGGAGGGAACAATACTCCACAGCTCGCCAACTTCATTTGCTGCCATTTTCCCTCATTCTCTCTCACTCCTCCTGAAACGCAGTGCGCCACGGTGACTTCCCACAGTGCAGCACACTGCACGCCTGTGAAGCCCAGATTGGCTGCATTGGGCTCTTCAAGGTTTCAAAGCTGTCGCTGCTGCAGAGAATGCTTTTTCTCTCCCTCTATTTTTCATCTGTCATGTATCAGAGCGAAAGTAAAAGTGACATCATGAAGCATTGCTGTGGGTTTGGAGAGAAGGGGGGCATAGAGGAGGTGTAGACAAATAACTAGTAATGTACTGTGTACATCACCAAATGTTAATAATATATCCTGTCTGACGTTTTTAAAGGTTTTTCTGTTTTTTTCCACCTCCAAAAGGTAAAATTTGAATGTGTCCCTAGCTAATCAATGCTAATATTCGGAAGCTGATACAGCAAGAAAATACAATACCGTTATCAGTAGCATAGGCTGAATCAATGCAGGAAACCGAAACTCATTTATATTTATTTCAGTGCTCATTTTTTTTGCATTTAGGAATGCGGACTAAATAGAAGCATCAGAGGGAAATTTCTCCTTTGCATGAATCCGTTTTACAAGCAGCTCATAGACGAATAAGCTCACAGCAGCATGTCGAATAGATCAGGATTGTAATTCTCCTTCTAAGGGCATGACAAAAAGTCTGAGAGAGGTGCTGAATCCCGCATGGACGCATGGAGCGACCTGTGACGGGTGTTTTTCTGCAGTCAGCTGCTGCCTCTTCAAACGGGGAAGCTTTTCTCTGAGGAACCAAACGTTTCCTTGAAATTTTCCTTTCAAGAGTGAATATGAATGATGTTTGGGAATTAGGCTGCACTTGGAAAAAAACATGTTTGAAATTGAAATGCTGAATAAGGAACTTGTTTTCACAGAAACCAAGAAAAGTAAATAAACTAAACCTTTCACTTGTCTCAAAATGGTCTGTTTGTGAAAAAGAAATCCTAACAGAGTTCTCACTTTTACCACTTACAAGATTGAATTTATATAAATCTGTCAATTAAAATATGATTTTGACTAACCTGTAAGCGGGTATTTAAATATATACTGCAAGTAGAAAGTATTCATATTAGCTCATCCTAAATGAGGCAAATGGAAATTCTTAATATATTCTGGTTTTATGTTTCATGTGTCTTGCAGTCTTGTTTTCTTTTCCTGTTTTTATCTAATATTGGTCAAAAACCTTCAAAAAATTTTGAGCAGAATATCAGCTTTTGTTCCAAGTGGATGAAAACAGTGAAAACGAGACTTATTTTCTCCATTTTGCCAAATTACTGTTATTGTGTCAAATGGCAGATATTGAGGGGGGAGAGGCTAATACACCTCGGACAAATTAGTATGCCCCTTAAGTGCTCAGTGCACTTTGTCAGGAAGAGGTGATGTAAGGAGGGGATAAATATTGCAGTCTCCCCCTGACCTGGGGCGCAGCGTCCCCTGCACAGCAACACAGCGCCCCCTCTGGGTTGGTACAGTAATGAAACATTTTTCAAAGTGATCCATTGAGATTGGAATGATCTTGGAGCATTAGAGCTACTCAGCTCCTCACTAAAAGGAAGATTTGTGATCCTCCCATCACTAATCAGTTTGGTTTTAATCCTTAAAAGATATTTGGTCTAATGAAATAAAGCCTTAATCTCAGGGAAGACTCGAAAGAAAGAGACAAAAGCAAAAAGACACCACAAATAATACATTTAGGACTTAAGTAATAAAATGAAAATAATAATAAATAGCAAATATTAAGTATGAATTACTGTGCAGTTAAAGGTTTAGTGAAAAATAGGGGATTTTAAAAAACCCAACATAAGTGATGAGTAGTGATGAGTAGTGATG
>JBAMIG010000025.1:10241346-10268912 GCA_037177335.1 Kiunga ballochi
ATGGTGCAGCAGTGATGGTGCGGCAGTGATGGTGCAGCAGCCATGGTGCAGCAGTGATAGTGCAGCAGTGATAGTGCGGCAGCGATAGTGCAGCAGCGATAGTGCAGCAGTGATAGTGCAGCAGTGATGGTGCGGCAGTGAAGTCATCATAAAGGAAAAACAACTGTATGACCCTGGCTGGTAATTTATATAAATAGGTGACAAACTCAATAGAAGTCGATCGATGGATCCATGTGTACTGAATAGGGCAGTTTATTGAACTTGTAAATCAGTTATTAGTCATTGTGCATGACTTTAGTTTTTTTTCTACACTCACAAAAACAATAAAAGTTTAAACATTTATAATAATCATTTGCTGCTTCAACATTACATTCAAAGCTGTGAATTGTTATAGCTAAATTTTGTTAAAAACAATATTTACAGTAATTGTAATACACAAATTTTATATTTGGCATACTTACATCAATCTCATCATAATTTACAGGTTTATCAAGTACTGATTAATGTGAAGATTTAATTAAAAAAATTCACAACAAATAAAAAAAGAATTGAACATACAAACAATACTAAAACCTAAAACTACCCCCCCCCTGAAAAATGCTGCACAGAGTTGAAATGCTGAATGTTTTAGGCTAAAAATTCTTCTATTTTACAAAACAGTGTGAAATGTCTGCAGCAATGCAACATGACGCGCCTGAACAGAGCAACTGCGTCTGCTGCAGGCATCTCACGTCCATCTTTTTAATTAAACTGAAAGCAAATCTCAACTGTTCAAATATTTGACAAGGATTTTGTTTGTAAGTTTTTCTCCGGCAGAATATCAGTCGTCATGTTTGTAAGGTCGCTGCTGACAGGCAAAGTCGGCTCTAATTAGGCTCGTCAAAGTTCACAACAACAGTCCGGGTCTTAATGAAGACGAGAACATTTATATTTGTGCTTTTGCTGAACTTAAAACTGATCTGTAGATTTAATATGAATTTGGATATTTGAGTGAAAGATGAATGTCTAAAAAAAGTCCCACATTTGAAACAACCAAAGAAATAGAAAAGTTGCTTTGGCACAATAATCGCTAACCCCCACAAAGATCTGTTGTCATGCAGGAGGAGGGTGTGTTCACATCAGCAGCCATGGCCAAAGCAAAAGTCCACTTTGTAGGAATATTTTGGTCCAAAATGTATTTCTTTTTTTGTTGGATTGAGTTGGTTCATGTGTTGGGTTACGAGGCCTTAGAACAGTTAAAGTTATTTACTTCTCTCTGGCAGGAACCGGACCACACCGGGTCATATTACAACATCTGGCACAAAAAGTCAAATCTAAAAGCTGAATGTTGGTGTGAATGTTGCACCTTTACATGAGGATACGACTATGGGAACACACCCCAGTCTTCTACACCTCACTAAAATGCATACTCAAGGCCTCTAGCACCTTCATGTTTTCACCACACAGTATACAAAAATACTGAGTTGTTGAAAGTCAAAACAAAACAAAACAAAAAAAAAACGTGCAAGACTCACAGATAAATAACTCTGTTTCCAATACTTAAGGCAAAAACAAGTCTTATATATACCAATATACATCTATCTGAGATTATTACTTCTATCAAAACTGTTTCCCCCTAAAGAGTATTGTGGTAAACGTCATGACGGACCACGCTGACTGGTTTATGCACTAGAGTTAAAGGTGCAGAAGTCAATGCAATGCCCTCTAGTAAAAGCAAACTTTGTGTCTTGTTGTTTGTCTTTTTTAAAATTCTTTTTTGAAAGTTTAGGCCTGCATTCATCATCGGAGCATAGGCCAGGAATGCCAACTGAAGAGTGCCATGTAGAAAAGTGCAAAATACGCCAGTGTGTTTGTTTTCTTCCTTCTCCTGCAAACCACTTAACCAGCGCCTATAGCTGGGACACCTTCCGGGGCAAAGGCCTCGGCCGGGGCATCCGAGGATCGGCGGTCCCGTCCAGCTTCATGCTGCCCGTGCGGAGCTGGTGGGGCTTGGGCGGCAGGGCCGGGGGGTCTGTCTGTGGGGGAATGGAGAGACTGTGGGGCAGCGGCACGGGCCGGCGTGGGTTGTTTCTCTCATACACGCTGTAGGGAGGAGGGGTCTTGTTTTCTCTCCGGATCGGCTCATCTGAGCTGATGGGAACAGAATTTGGCAAGGTGATGGGTGGGGGCAGAGGGTGGGGTGGATGGTCACCGGGCAGCTCTGTTCCAGAAGCTTCAGACACGCTGCAGCGGCTGAGGGAGGAGATGCCGCTGCTGTAGCTGCCAGACAGGACGGGGGAGTTGGAGACCAGACTGGCAGACTGGCACTCAGTGGGTGAAGGGGTGAAAGGTGGAACTGTGGCCTATGAAGAGAAAATGACAGGAAATCATTGTTTTCCACATGGAAACTTCACATCTACTGACTCGTACCGAAGGTCCCAGAGATGAAACATCATGCAGCTCTGGAAGAAGCCATGAACAGAACCTGTCTGTCATTAATTTAAACGCTCTTTAGCTGCATGGCTCACGTGGTTTTTATCTTATTTCCAGATTGTTCCTTTATTGCCCTTCTCAGACAAATAATGTAGAAGCTGTTGGTCACAGAGAATAATCCAGAAAGACTTTGCTGCATGAAGGAGCTGGAGGAACTAGAAAACATTTTAGCCATTTTAAATAACAGAAAAAAGGCTTAAAATAAAACACACACGTGTGTGTTGTAGCGGTAATTCAGATCTAAAAGCATTTTATATTATAAATATTAAAATCCCTTCATCTTTACAGTAAATGGCTCAAACAGAATCCAACTTTCTAGGAATTAACCTCAATCACAAATTCACTCAAACTTTAATAAAAGTTAGGAAATGTTATTGTAAGAACAATAAATTTAAGCACAACAAACCTCTCTTTACTTCAGCTTAATGGCAATAATTATTATTAATTAGCTGTACTCTTTTAATGATTGTATCTATTTTATTTAAAACATACTTTTATGCATGTAAAGTTGACAGTTTGTGGAGAATGAACAAAATGACCTGCGTGTGTGTGCATAAAAATGTCCCCGTATCACACACATTCAATGCTCTGCTCTGAGTGTGGATGCATTAATACAGCTTTAATAAATAACTTAAAGAAAAAAGTTGGTTAAAAGAGGAGCAGATTTTTCCAGGCCATTAATGAGCTTTGTGCAGTGAAATGAAAAGACACAATATGCTGCACTTCCCTCACAAAAGTCTGATCACTTTTCAAAATGTTTTTCTAAGCAATTACACCAATGCTGTCATTATATCTGCTGAAGCTTAATTGGATCTAGTGGAGTGTGGAGTTGATCAGTAAGGTTGTATTGTTCATGCTACATGGAGCATGTATAAAGAGAGGTAATCGTTTGACAAGTGGAGAAACCTTTTATATCTGGGCTGAGCATGATGAAAATCTATATGTTTAATACGGTGCTGATGATGAGTAGTTCAGAGTCCTGACTGGCTTCTCCACAGAGAAGCTTCAAACAGAGTATCATTTCAGCAGAGATGAGTAAGAGCAGCTCAGCCAGGCAGATTTGTTTCCTCCTGCATGTTTGCTGCCATCTTGGGGTTTGTGGTGTGGTAATAGGCCTCAGGCTGCTCTGACTTATGTGCGCGCTTGGCGTGTGCGCGTTCATGTGCCAGATAATGGGTCCCTGCTGGAAGTCCGCAGAGGGTGCGTCCCCTGCTGTGCCGTGATGGGCAGCTTGGTGCGTCGCCCCGGGCTTCTTCCGTCGCCACAGCAACAAACACAAACTTGCACACACTTCATCGCACTCACAGAGCACGCTGTGTGCCAAGCTGTCAATCACACTTCGCTATTCCTCTTTCCATTTTACAAGCTGACTACATACACATGCAAACAGCACTGTTCCTACATGTCACATGTGAGAGGATATCACACCTGCAGCAAAGCTGGGAGCTTAGCCCTGTTGTTTGCAAAGAAAGCTTGTAAAAACGAAGCTAGCAGAATATGAGCTCAGCTCAGACATTTCTGCCCTCATTAGGAGATATCTCAGTGCTTATTTAACCTCTGCTGGACCTCCTCTGCTTCAGCTGACTGGTATTAACAAATACAAGGCTCATTAACTATAAATCAGAGCTTAGAGAATAAGCAGGAATAAGCTGTATATCTGTATATAAATGTAGAAAAACACTGAGGTCAAAGATATTAAACACTTATTTTAACACTTCAGCTCAGAGATGATGGAAGCATTAGAAAACCACGCAGAGGCTGGTAAAAAACACTAAATAAAAACCAAACGGCACTCTATTTGTTATGTTTTATTTACTGACAAAACAAAAGCAGAGACGCTTTTAAAAATTTCCATCTGCTTTTGCAGATAATAGGTGTCATCCTCCCAGAGCTTGGTGTATATTTAGCTGATATGACCAATGCTCTGCAGCCAGTCCCATTTCAGACAAGCTGTGGGACAGGTGTGACATAAAAAGCACTAAATCAGCAGTAGTGGAGCTGTTAGCAGCTGCATTGAACAGTAATGCAAAACTACTCAGTCTTTTATTTGACACAGAGTAGAATAAAGACCCTGGAGCTGGTCAGTAGGATGCTAGCAGTAAGCCTGATCTGCCTCTGCGTCGGGGAAAGATTAATAAAAGTGGACCCACCTTTTGGGGCGATCTGGACATGGGGACAGGTGATTGCGACCTCATGTTCTTAGCCGAAGAGCCTGCTGACAGAGAAAGAGAGGGGGGGAGCACAGATTAAAAAAATGTGGTGTTTTCTTCCACTCAACAGGATGACACAGCATGACTCATGAAAACAGAAACACAGAGAGCAGAGAGGGCAAATTGCTTAAAGCATCAGCAAATCAGAGAAGCACTAATGTTCAGCAGGTCCTTCAGAGTGCCTCAAGCCGTCTCCACATCCAACAGCTGCACGATGAGATACAACACCCCATCTGCTGATTATGCTGCTGGGCAGTTTTCCATCTGAAAACGCTGCATCTGTAAATAACTACAACCATTTGAATTGATGGTGGAAACAACTGCTGAGACATAACGGGTGTCAGAAGGAAGAGTATCAAGATTTTAAGCCAGTCAGCGAGAAGAAAGACATGTTGAAATATAACGGAAGACTGATGAGGAGAGCCGAAAGGCCAAGAAGTCCCAGAGGGGTCCAGGAAGCGTTGGCAAGAGCGCCAGGTGTCAAAGGTCAGACTGGAAGATTAGTACCATTCTTCAGCAGAGGATTTACTACAACCAGCCAGTTTACCTGAGTATGGTGGCCTAGGAGGAACAGGAGGGCCTAACAATTTCCCAACAGAGTCAGAGAAGGACGGTGCACACACTTTGACACTGTCAAGGCTCCAGCTACTGGGAGTGGGTCTCACTTAACGGTACAAAGACATAAAACAAGTCACACAACAGGTCTGCACAGGACACTGAGACACAAATGAACTGTACACATTTAAAGCCAATGTGCCATCAGCATTTATTAGGTGTGAAATGTATGTTCCATTGCTTTAACATTAGAATGAACGTGTGTTTATGTCTTTTGTGTTGCAAATCAAAATCAAACGAATAAAAACTAAAAACAATTTTTAGGTTTATTCTAATATAAAGCTTTAGTCTGGAGCTAGATCGCTCTCATTTAAACATTTAGCTGCAAAGTAGCAGCTTCTCATTCAGGAGATACTTCAGGAGCAAACACTTCCATAAAAAATAAACCATAATCAGCCATACAGTGCCATCTGGGCTGATTGTGAGGTATTTATTTATAGCCCCATGGTAGCCTGAGCTACGGAATACTTTCCTTTTGGTAGTGCATGTTGTTTTAAAGCGAGTGTCATATTGTAACAACACAACATTTTAATTAGAGGTTCAGAAATAGATTACAAATAGAAGAAAAGCTTTGGTGTAAATTCTTGCACCTCTCATCATTGTCATGTGCATAAACACATACTGTATGCATCTCTCACTGCATTATTTACTGATCACACATGAATGGCATGGAAGGCTGTTTGCATATTTGCCTGCGAGTCACAAGGAAGTGATCACATCCCACTCACCATTCTTCATTAGGGTGTCTACTCTGTAAGCCACTAATCATTTCTCTTCCAAGGCGAATGGATGACATCACAAAATGTTTGTTTAACAATATGAAGAAGCTATAAAAAATAAGAGGAATAGCACGAGCGTTGGCTCCGAGCAGAGTGATGGAGGCTGGAATCAGGCTGGAAGAACAATATGTACATGTTTTTCTACTTGTATCTATTTCTTGTTCCCAGCAGCAACTGTGTCCAAGTCTGTGGTCGATATGTGGTGAAACTGCACGTCAGTACTGATGATGCTCACCACGGACATGTGAGCGTAGATGAAAATGTGAAAAGCTGTGCAGCGTCCCGGCATAATTGTGCAGGTCTGCATAAAGGGATGTTTTCTCTTTGGGGAATGTGATCAACAAGCACATATGGGAGATTTCTTTATGCTTTAACAAACAGGAACTCAGAAAATGATGGATGTTTCCTAAACAGAGGAGTGCATTACTGACACTGGTGAATGGACAGTGAGTGAAAGGTGAACGCTGAAGATGATGGTTTTACCTTTATCTGGAGCCGAGAGGTTGGGGTCACTTCTTGGTAAAGCGGCGTCACCTATCTGATGAGCAGGAGCTCTCTGAACAAAGAGGAAACGCTGCAAATTACTGTCAAATATGCTACACGAGGAATCATTTGCATGAAAGCCACAAAGTAATCATGGAAAATGGAGGTAAAAAAGTCAGATTCAGAGAAAATCACAAAGAGAAAAGTCAGAAAGGACTGAGTGCTTCCATCTATACAACTGCAGCCTTACAGCGGACGCTAAAAGCAATGGTTGTTTCTAACAATCCACTAACAGATAATAGTGTTTCATTATTGTTAGACCCCTTCTTTGAAGAACTCAACAGCAACAGTGTAAGAAAGACAGCTCAACTGTGTCCCAAGCAGCAACTAGGAGAGATGAATGGCTTTGTAAAGCAAACATTATCTTTCTGTTAGCACAGCCTTGTCTTTGTGGATGGAGCGTGTGACTGTGCTACACGCTGTCCTTTTATGATCACGTTGTGGCCTCTCGTTGTTTACATCAGCTTGCTGTACAGGAATGTTTATAAAGGTTTCAGGCAGAGCAACAAAAACACCTGCAGTAACATCAGCAGCTTGTACAAACAGGACTATGGAGCCACAAAAGGCCCTTCAGCATGTGCCTTTGTCCAGGAGGCTGTTTTTGTCTCTCCGAAGCTGAACTCACCCACTGACATGTGCTAAACACAACCCGGTCACTTTGTTTTCTGCCTTTATGCACCTTAAAGGCAGCTGCTGTGTTTGACACATATAGACCAGCTTCTTCTTTTGTTGAGCTACAATCACACACAGCTCTGCTTCGAGGAACAGGAAGTGTTAAACTGCAGCTAATCTGCAGAGGAAAACTGACTGTTATTCATGTGTTATCCTCTTTATTATTAAAAACAAACAGCTTATATTTGATAAACTTATTTAAGTGAATAACAGTATAGATGTACAATGTTAGAATCCTATTTTATTGATTTAATGATAATAAATACATTAAAAAACATCATAGTTTTAAACAATACTGAAGCCATAATTAAAAAAAAGGAAAATAAGGTGGCTTAAGCTGCAGCTTATTACATCAGTTTTCTCCACAGTGTAATCCGTAGCTTTTGCTCGCTGTTAGTGGTGCATGAAACAGGATTTCAAGCTCGCTGACTTGATGTCTCCTGTTGAAATCCTCCATGTGCTTTGTAGCAAATCTCTCACCTTCTGTTTTGTGTCTGCACAGCCTTGTGTCACCTTTTTTTCTTTTCAGGAGCTTAGTCCTAACTCTGAGTCTTATGCTCATTTTTTTATAAACATTGGTCAAAATTATGAAACCGTAATGAAATGAGTTCATCGCTGCAACTAAAATGTCTATTTAAGTATTTCTGGAATCATAGTAAATACATTAAAAATAAATAGGAGTAAAGCTGAGAATAACAAATCACACACATCTGGCCCGACTGCCAGAGGTTTATCCCTGATGCCACCTTATATACATGTTAGAGCATCAGGCCATGGCAAATAAATTAGTTCCTTGTTGGATTTTTGTCCTCAATAATGCAAGTGAGTTCATTTCTAATCTATAAAATATGTTCTTTTGTCAAATAAATTATCAACCAAACGAATTGTTTTCTTTCTTTAACCATACAACACATAAAAGCTGAAACTCTAATCGGTTCAGCTTGTCATAGTGATCAATACTCCTACGCGATGTGAAAGAATCCAGCGAGGTCCTGCTACGTTCACACGGCCAGTCTGCAGCGGCCACAGCGCTTTCAGGAGCATAAAGATGTGACGTTATGAGGCTGACTCTAAAAAGTGAAGCTGAAAAAACTTAATGCAGAAATAAATCTGTGAAGTTTCTGAAGTCACCATTTTCATTTCTATTTCCCAAACAGAGGATCTCAGATCCTAAAGGTTTTACATTTCTGATCAAATAAATGATGCTTAGTGTAGCGCTGTCATAGTGTGCCAGTCTGAGAACAGCTAAATATCACATGTTATTCTTATTGTGTAAATCCTTCTTATATCCATATTTTACTATTTTAAAACAAGAAAAAATGGTCTGAAGAAAGAACTATTGTATGTTCCCACTTAGTGAAGGCAGATTTCAAAGCTATAACAGATCTCTGATGGTGAGCTGAATATCTCTTAAGCTCACTCATTAGATTTTTGCACACTACTTAAGCAAAGAGCTTCTAACCCCATGTGTTCCTAGAGCTGTGATGATGCCTAGGTTAAAGGAGAATCGCTTGCAACCCCTTAGGAAAACATTACATATTGATGTTTTACATCATTATCACAACACATTTCTCACATAAGTAATCATGTTGGTTGTTTTTTAGGCTGAAACACGGCAGATTCAGGGGTTTATGTCCTTTAACACATTTAATGGTTGTCAAAAACAAAATATGTTGTTTTGACAAGACTTCACAAATATGAATTAACTCATTTACTTTATAAAAAAAATCACTTTAAACCAACAGAAGAGCTAATTTAAGATAATTCCTATATCTTAAGGCTGTGTCCTGCTTTGTGCACACCTTTTAGGTGCAATGTAAATGCTTACAGCATGATACCTACTTATGATAGCTGTAAACAAGGTTAGATGTATAATAGCTCTCTGAGGGTGGCTAAACTTATTTATTTACTGAACTATGACACCTACAAACAAAATAATGTCCTGCTCTGGGTTTGGGATTTAGCGCTTTGTCTTCAGATGAATTTATTTTACAGTTCCTTATAAATAAGGATATAAATATGCATATAAATGCACATAAATATACATTGAACTTCATGTAGAACTGAAGCTTGTTAACAATGAAATCAGTTTATTTCATATAAACATTTTAAATCAGCTTATGAACAGGAGACATCATGAAGCATGAAGTGCATCTGGCATTTTACCCTTCATACAGTTCATGTGGGAGGGTTTTGTGTGCGCCAGAGCGTGAGGATGAGGATGGACCTTTGTGCTAACCTGTGCCGGGTCGAGGGGGTTGGGAAAGATGGCGCTGACGGGTCTCTCTCTCGGAGACAGACAGGCATTTTCTCTGGAATGCTTGTGTTTCTCTGCCATTTGAGGTGAGCCTGCAATGAACAGTGTGGGATGTTAGAGCTGCAACACACACACACACACACACACACACACACACACACTGAAAACAGTTACAAGAGCATGCGCAAACACATAAAAGACCAAATAGGAGCAAGGTGTAAGGCTATTACCAGCAAATACTGGCAATCAGGAAAGGCCAATCTCTCTTTCTCCCTCCAAGCCTCTCCACCATCCTTTCAGCCTCACTAGCTCCACAACATGATAAATGGCCTGGCTCCTCCTTCAAACACACACACATTTTCCCCCCACTCCCTCTAACCTTGCTCCCTCACCTTCTCTGTTACAACGGGCAATCAGAGCAGGGACATGAGCTCCAGCTTGACATGCTTACATATGTAACACAGGAAGAGAGATAACCCAGACACACATTCATGCTCACCCACAGACATGCAAAGTCCTTATTTTCCACAACTCTTCCCCGCAGCAGCTGCAGCTGTTATATGCATCTACATCTATTAGCAATGTGATAGCACTTGGACGGCTATCATATGAGTATGAGATACCAATGGCTGGCTCTCATTCAGATTACACCACAGTGGTAATAATTCTTTCCACGCTTTATGGGCAGACAGAGGGCACTTTTATAAGGGCGCCGTCCGCTGTCAGCAGCTTGCCAAAGGGGAGTGTATACACTTCCATAAATGTCTTCATATATTCTTACTTTTTATGATGGGGATCAGGCGGGAACATGTCCAGTCATTTGAACACATCCAGATAAGAGCAGAAGACGGAATCAGACCTTCATACTGTGCCGCAGAGGAAGCTTGGATGTCCAAAGCAGACCCGGACAGGCAACGGTGTCGGCGCAGCTCTAATAATATCTTATTCTCTCTTGCTGTGTTGCACATTTTCACCAGCTCCATGTTTCTTTCAACATCATTTCTCCCAGCCCATTTTTTCCTGCACTTCCATAGTTTTCATTCCCTCCCTTTTCACCCAGCCTCCTCTCTTTACTGCACTCTTCTGCAGCATCTACATCCTCATGCATGTATCCCATAGCAGTCATGTAACCTTGCAAACCTCATGGGTGACATGCTGCTGAGCTCTGAGAGAATATAACGTTCCAGAAAGGTTAAAAGTTCAGCCTGTCCAGCTGGACCGCTGTCTGCTTCCACTATGTGAGTCACCCTGGATTGAAATATTGTTACAGGCATGTACGGTATAATTCTGAAGAAAAGGGAAGAAGAAGAAGCGAGTTCACCTCTGGCACTGGAAGGGGCTGAGCTGGTAACATTGGGTGAGGCAGAGTGGTTGGAACTGAGGCTTGAGGTAGATGGACTGGGCTGGAAGTGGAAAAGATCAGCAGAAATTAACACAATATACATTTATAAAGCACATAAATTAACTGTTTTATTCCACATTTTCTCTGTTTATGACTCACTGTTAGCTGAAACTGAATGACTTGATGCAGTCATATGGAATAAATATGAATATGTATGGAGCACTTATGTAATGATGAGTAAAGTGCACATAATCTGCAGGATAAAACTGTAATTTCATAATAAGCTCAGTCAGATCCCTGACAACAGCTTTTTCCCGGATGTTTTCCTCCTTTTACTATTACTCTGGGGCCGCCAGGTGCTGCAGACAGCTTGCCAGGAGTTGTCGGCAGCTCTCTGTATTGGCCAAATCTAGTTTAGATTAGACTCAGGCGGGCTCCCTGGACAGCCCACACAAAGCACCATGTCCTTATTTGATATAATCATGACAATTTGCTTGGCTGGACAAAGCTCTGAACAAGAGGGAGTGGAAGATAGAGCAAAAGGGGTCAGAGGAGAGGAGGAATGGGGGCAAAAACAGAGTCAGGGTGGATTAAAAAGTATTACAAGTCAATCCTGTGGGGAGCAGGAGGGCAAATGTTAGGATGTGGACTCAATCTACTACCTTAAGAGTCTTTACGAGGGGGAGTGGGAAGGTGGAAGAAGTTTCTTATATGTGTGCATTGCAGAGGGATTACCTGCATGTTGAAGACTTCGTCAGAGCTCTCCGACTGCCCCGTGATGTTACTGACTTCGTTGGAGGCTTGAGATGACAAAGAGGACGAGGAGTAACGGTTCACCGCAGGGTAGCTGGGGGGGCTGAGGGGGGCCACAGGGTAGATTACCAAGGTGTTTATCATTAAAGGTAAAAAGTCTGTGTTGTTAGGTTTTATTATCTGTGGAAGATTTGACTCACCGAAACAAAATCAGCAGCGTGACATAAAAAACAAACAGAGGCAGGAGATCTCAGGTTACAAAGAAGTCATTACAGCACAGTTTTCCATAAAGCTGCCACAAGGCAAAGTATCAGGAAAGGAAACTGATGTCTTATGATGTCTTATATTGCTTTTAAAATCATAGAGCCAAAGGAAAAAAACTCAGACAAAAACGTGAAATGTCACGGTGAGATTGAGGTGATGTGTGTGTTCCTAACTTCCTCTGCCCCTCGGGATCAGACTGAGGAAGCAGAATGTCACAGGTAGACCGAGTAGATGGGTCATTGAACACATCAAAACACACACACACACACTTACACACACACACACATACATACACATACACACACACATACATACACATACACACACACACACTTACACACATACACACACTTACACACACATACACACACACACACACACATACATACACATACACACACTTACACACACACACACACATACATACACACACTTACACACACACACACGTACATACATACACATACACACACACACTTACACACACACACACTTACACAGCAACAGCAGCCACACAGAAGTGTCCCTGTGGGTGCCAGCCAGCCAACAAGCCCACCTACCACACACCAACACCGACACAGCAGTTAAGTAGCAGAGGAAGACAGAAAGGGCACAGAGGCTGGTAGTCACGCTGGAGACACAATAAGTCAAATTAAAAAAGGGAAGAGGAGGACAGAGGTCTGCAGTAAAGGACAGCACATCAAAATAAAGTAGGAAAAGATGAGATGCTATGAAGACGTTTGAAACGTTCCTGATACTGAAGTTTTTTTTTAATGATTAATAAATGTGCTACATGATCAAATACAGAAGCAGACAAAGATGTGCACATAAATAAATGCACTAAACATAAAAAACAGGCAAAAAGATCCTAAATAAGTGTCATTACCTCCTCCTAGCAACACCTCTGCCTGCATCCGGACTAATGATGCTGGGCACAGAGTTCCTGAACGTTCGCGGGCTTCCGTTGGTGAAGTGGACCGGGCTTGCTCGAACATAAGCCGGAAACTCCTGGGGTTTGAGATTGGGGAAGTGCACATGATGAAATGTTTCTTTGTGCCAGCATGGGTTATGTAAATTAAATGTGCTGTATGCAGATGAGGGAAGGCTGTTTGGTACGAGGCAACCGACTGCAGGGTCAGTCACGCTTCTGGTGTCACACTTCCACTTTACAGGATATGCTGACATCTGAAACGGGGGCTTACCTGTATACCGAGACTGGATTTCATGAGATGAAACTGGTCCACCAATTTCTTATGGAGAGGTCTCATGTCTTGAGGAACAAACTTCTCATGCACAGCGAGGCCATATTCCAGGATGTGTGCCTGCAATAATAAAACAAAGAAATAAGAAAGGCTTCATATTTCATCGGTCTAAAATGACAAATAATGCTTCTTGTTGAGTCCAGACTAAATTAATTATGATAGCTGTGCAATTTAACAAATCTACACACTGCTTCATTGATCATCTCTAACCTGTTCAAACATGAGCTCCCTCAGTCGTCCGATCTTATCAGCATCCTCCGGGTGATTCATTATGTAGTCCTTCACAAAAAAGGCCTGAGTGGGGACAAAATGCACGACACCTGTTAAGTCCACACCAAGAGGGACAGCAGTAATGCAGCATGCAGCAGTGTTGTGTGAATCACAGCGGCTCAGACTCAAAACATGCAGAAGAAACTGCAAAAACACAGAGTGAACGTGCACTGCGCTCAGGCAGGGCGTCACACTATCTGTCTAGCTTTATGTGCTGCTCAGGCAGCACAGCATAAATAGTAGCTAAAGATCTGAAAATAAAAAAAAAACACAGGTGAAAATGGATTTCAGTGCAATAAAAAGCCGGATTTCACTTTGATTTAAAAGCCAATGTGGAATCAAAATGTAAAAGCTCTTCTTGTATTCTTTTCACCATGTCTCTGCTTCCCGTCACATAATGTGTTTCTGTAGAAAAACTCATACTAATTGATTCTGGCTCACAGCTTCTATTCACTCTCTAAAGAACCTCAAGAGACAAACAAAAATCTTGAACATCATCCCTTTCTGCTTTATATGACTGTTACTGTATTTTTTTGCACATCCATACATTAGGTGCTCAGCTCCCTCTGTTTACACAGGCATCCACACTCATGATGCATTCACAGATGACAGTAAATCCCTTTCAGTCTGCATCACAGTACACAAAAGAAGGGAGAAGATGAACTGATGAAAAGCCAAGCTTGCAATCTGCTCTGAAATCTGCCCCAGAAGGAGAAAAAAGAGGGGGGTGGGCTGAGAGGTAAAGAGAGTGTTGGCAAATAGCGCAGTACGGTTTCTCTCTCAAGGACACAGCTGTCTATCTCCAAAGACACAAACAGAGGAAAAAGAGGCTCAAGGCTGCTTAAAACATGAGCACTCACAGACATGCACAGATAGATCTCTATCGAATATGACTATGGCTTGCAGACTATGAATACCCAAGGTGCTGTATTATTCCAAACATCCACAGATGGCAATCTTTAGCAAGGTAGCAAATCAGTATGCACTGTACGTGATGGCATGTTCCTCACTTATTAAACCGGGCAACACAGATGGATAATGAATTTGGAATTCTTTTTACTGCATAAACATTATTACACTGTTTATAGTCAAATATAAGAGAGCTCAGGTAATGATACTGCAGAAAAGTTCCTCCAAAAGAAAAGGAGGAGTCAAAAAAAAGATCAATAATCTTACACACAGGATGGAAATTCCTGGTTGGACTGCGGTGAGCGAGACCCGGCCATGGAGTGGCTCAGTTAATCATTAGCTAAGTCCAATTAGAGTGGGAACGCTGATGGGAGGGGAGAATAAATCAGTCAGCACCCCCCCTCAAGGGTTTCAACTCAAACTGGAGCGATAAATCTGAATATTAATAATGACAATTTCTCCCTCATTTGTAGCCGAGCCTCCACAGCTGTCAATCGGCATTACAGGAAAAAATTAATAGATTTATAGGCGCGGCCCGGGGGATATTGCTTGATATTATGTTAGTGGCAGAGTGTCTGCAGCAGAAAAAGAGCCACATGCACCCGGCTCCTGCAAAATAATCCAGATTTGTGTGGCTTTTGATTGTGCACGATGCAACAATATCAATGACAAATAATGAAAAGCAGTTGGTGCTTGACTTTTCTTCCCAGAGAAATGCCATTTATATGCAAAGAAATAAATGCTGGGCTGCACAGAAGGATGGAAAATCCTTTCTACATGCTGCTTTTTCCTCTGGCAAAAACAATAACAGCAAAGGTGGGAAGCACTTTGTTGACCCTTACTTCTGTGGCTATGTGAGGATCCTATAAAGCTTAATAGGCCACTTCTAAACAGAAGCATGCTCCTCTCACACTCCCCAAACACGAGCACAATGTGAGCATGTACCCCACTCACGTGCACGCTCCCAGCAGTTGCTATGCGACACAGAACAGAGTCCACTCAGTTTTCTTGGACTAAAATCAATTTTCTTGAGTGGATTTAAAGTTGTTTGGTTTTTTCCTTTACTTGTTGTGCTGCTCTGTGAAGCTTTCCAGAGGAAGCCGGTGCAAATGTACGCCAGTGAGATCTTTTCCCCTAATGTTACCGCTTCATAAATATGTTCACCTCATTTAAAAGCCATCCGCTTCTCCTCTTTTTACTTTCCTTCTTTGTGTTTTTTCATCGCTGCTTTCTCTCCACATCCATCTCATTTCATCCAGCCGTTCCTGCATCACTCATCGAGCTGGCTTTTCCGCTTCCATCCCCTCCTGCTCTCCACTCATCTATAAACCTGATCAACCCTTTGCTCAGCCGTTCATGCATCCATCCATCCATGCAGCTGTTGGCCTGCTCCTCCCTCCACAAAATGCTCCCTTTCCATATATCCCATCGCTTCATAAATCCCACCTTCATACATCATTAGGCAATCCATATGTCATTGCTTCTGAGCGCCTTCCATCTCTAAAACCCTTCAACCTCATCCTCCATCGAGCCAGTCATACCTCTTGGTAGCGCGCCAGCCCCCCGTTGACAGCGGCGTCGATGACCCCGTTGAGGCACATGGTGAGGGGGTTGATGTTCTGCATCTGCCGGCTCTGACACTGCGTGATCAATGTGCGTAATTGCAGGTTCTTGTTTTCGATTACCTCGATGGCATTCTCCAGTGGGCTCACCTCCACCTGCAAACGGGGAAATGAAGGAACCTTTTTCAGCATAATGGTTCTCAGTGTTACTCTAACAGGAACTCCTTACATCTGTAAGGTAACAGACCTCAGCTGTAGCTAGGAAGCTTCATATTTAACAAAGAAAAAGCCTAATGATCATCAGTAATTAATAGTTAAATAAAAATATATCTTGCTTTTGAAGGGAATTGAATATTAAAATATCAGCTGTCATTTTTTAAATGCAATTTCTAAAAGGAGAAAATAAATAATGAATAAGTGGGATTATGAATGCTTTACCATTTCATACGTCTACGTCTTGCATTTCTGATTCCATGAAGGAATAAAAAAGTAGAGACTTTGACTGAAGCTTGACTTTATTGATTCTTTTTAGACTCCTTCAGGGAAATTAGATAAAAAATAACAGAAACAAGAAACCTAACAGCTACGGTAACTATGGTGACGGCACAGATGCTCATATGTAAATACTTTAAGGATTTGGTGCGTCGAGTTATTCACAAAATTAGATATGCACATGTGGTTATCTAGCCAATGAGAGAGCTGATGACATCATAAGAGCTGCTGTGATTGGTTTCATTTTGCTTTCACTGCTAAAGCAGCCGAACCTGAAGGAGAGGCGCAACATTATGGAAATCATTTGAAAAATGGAAATTAAAATGCACGGAAAAGAAAATGAAGCACAGTAATTAATGCTGAATTCTTTTTTTCAACTGGTAATTCTTCTTTAATGTTTCCGTTTAATACTGTGATACTAGCCATTTATGACTCCTCATCCAAATGCTTGTTTGTTATTTCAAAGAGCCTCCTGGTCCTCCACACTGTTTAGAATGAAAATGGGACTGAAGTTTATTATAGTGGGAGTACAAAGAAGCCGTTTCAACTTATGAAGCTTTTCATAATGTTCCTGACAGGTTTTTTTTTTTTAACTCTGGAAAAAAAGAGAAAAAGACACAAAGTGCACAGAGGCCTTTTCAATAAAAACTTCTGTCACAGAGTAGAAAAACATTCAGTGTTAAATTGTTTCACACATCTCAGACGGTAATTATCAGTAAGCATGCAGCCATTGACCAACTGTTGGTTCTTTATCCCCATACAGAAACGTACTGCATGCTCGCCTCGTCATCCTGCAGATTTTCATTTTCTGTCACACACAAAGCTTTATTCTCTTGCCAGTTATGCACTTTATATGCCATTACACCACATAACCATCATGGGGTAACACTAGTCTTCACGTTCTGCAATTTCACACCATGTTTAGCAGCTGTGAGTGACGGAAAAAGCGTTTAGACCTTAAAAGAGAGACACTCGGTTACATGTTGCACTGCGCACAATGAGCAAAACGGATTTTTAAATCCACCCACTCGTTTGAGGCCTGAATGAAAATCATTCAAAAAAAGGCTTTTAGAGAATTTGCATTTAATAGCGTAGCAACAGGTGCAAATAAAGTGATTACAGAAGAATCCATATTAACACATCGTACAGTTTGATTATGAGCCCAAACGATCTGTCCAATGTTAAGAATTATGTTTCCAATAGCCTCAAACCAAGACCTTGGTCATTACTGTTGTTCAATAAAATGACTTGGATCAATACCAAGGTATCAGCTGGCAGGGCTCTAAACTGCAACGTGCAAACAAATCTTTATTACTGCGTCCCTCGTGTTGCGTTTATGTCTTAGTGGTTGTTTCATCAGAACACTCACCAGCTCTCTCTTCTCTACTTCAAACCAGCGAGAAATGCCTGGGAGACTCTGGACCAGAGTCAGGGTTGTCCTCTCCACCCACAGACTCTGCAGAAACACACAATGCTTCCATGAAACGTGACCAATCACAGCGTTCTGCTAAAGAAAACAACGTGTGTGTGTGTGTGATGGGCGCACACACACCATCTCCAGCAAAACGTACACAACTTAATTACCAGCATACAGTTTGAGCAAAACATGATATAAGCACACATATTGCTAAACACCCACTTTAAGGTGTAGGTCAGGTGTCACGTCTTATATCTCAGATCATCACTCATGTTCCACCATTTATGCTGTCAGCCAGTATGTTTGTCAATATGCCAACATCTCCCAAGGTCACTCTGACAGGGCATAAACCATGGAAACTGCATTTACTGGATGCTATTAATAAAATAGTTTCACCTTAAAGTGGAACACATATAATATAGTTTACACTGTGTGATAAATGTGTCAAGAAACACGGGGGCTGTAAAGCTGTTGCAATTATTTTTCTGTGTGTGTCCAGCAGTTTTAGTTTACAAAGAAATTCACTTTAACTTCCAAACATATAAAATATTACATGCAAACTCTGATTCTCTTTAAAAAGCTAACCCCAGTTATCTAAGAGCTGGGAGGGGGTCTGAAGCCCACTGCTAACCAGCTAAAAACTGCATTAGTGCCATCCTCTGTATAGTCAGTCCAATTAGGTAGAACTTCCATCTAACTGGATAAGTTATGAGAAAAATCCCCCTCAGATCTGTCACAAAGGTAAAAGTAAACCTGATCTATTAAAGCTAAAATGTTTTGCTGTATCAGGCTGTAAACATGTTGTTTTGCTGTGAAGGTTGCCTTTCTAACATGAGTCTATAAGGACTGACTTCCCTTTGAAGCAGCAAGCAGCTGAGAGGTAAACGGTCCTGTTTGCACGTCCGCATCGGCTCAGGTTGCTGCAGCAGATTTATCCGATTTAACAAGGAAGGCAGGAAAATGATGGCAGCTCACATCAAAATTCAAAACGTGAATTAATGGAACCTCATTAAAAAAAAGGCTTTTTCTTAAAATCTGTCCCGTTTAATCTGATTATGAGGACACTTTCTGATGGGGTCTCTGCAGATACAATACAGCTTCATTTACTCTAAGCCTGCTTTAGAGGCCACTGTCTTGCTCTAGGACACTCCAGCAGAGCAGATGAGAGCTGATATGCAGTATTGATCCAGTGTCCTCTCGCAGAAGAAGGGTCTTCCGACTCGGTGCACAACCCTGCTGCCCTTTATTGATTTTTTTTTACCTCTAAAAGCCAAGAAACCCACCTGAACACTTGTTGGAAAAAAAGCATGTAGTAGGAGCAGGAAGCTGAAAGCAAGATCTAAGACATGAATAAAAGTCTTGACCCTTTTTCTGTTTTTTTTTCTTGACATGCAGCCAGAGACTACATGGAGTTTAGGGAAGAGCTATCTTTGCTGCTTTATTATGACTTTACCTTGCATGTTATTCCCATCTGAGGATCAAACACATCCAGCCCGGATGGGAAGACGATACAAGTAAAGATCTGGTCAAATAACCTTGATGGAACGGTTCTGAGAAAACAGCATGAAGTGTGTGTGTGTGTGTGTGTGTGTGTGTGTGTGTGTGTGTGTGTGTGTGTGTGTGTGTGTGAAATAAATCTGAATATGTATGAGAACTTTGTGTGCTGGGTGTGTAAATTGTATAAAATGTGTGTACTGTGTGGCTGAATCAGGCTGTAAAGACTTTTTTGTGCTGGGCTTTATGTGGCTTTAACTAGCGTGAGAGTTTCTGTGTATAATTACTGATACTGGAGTCTCTATGAATAATACATGCACCATACCCAGACTAATTCCTAAGGTCCAAACTATCACTACCTACACAGCGCATGATGGATGAACAAGGCAGTGAAGGAGGTAAAGGAGGATCTTTCACATCACTATGAAGCAAAAATGTATGATAGAAATGAGGTATCATTCTTTTATTAAAAACTTTGGTCATATTTAGAAAAAAACTCCTCTCAATAAGCAGTAAAGGACATTTTACACTTCAAAATAAAAGATGCTGAGTTTTAAATAGCAAACTAACCCAGGCTTATTCATTATACACACACATTGAGCTCACCTTAAACTCGTTCTCCTTGTCTTTGGTGCCCTTGTGAAAAGGTCGATCATATCGGAACCTCCAGATGTGATTAAACTTGTAAAAGCTTTTGATGTTGTCTGGCACTCCATCTCGCTGCAGCACATCCTGACTCTCTGGGATGGGAGTTACAGCGTAGATCTGCAGGTCTGAAGGAAAGTAAAGGAAAGTGCAAGAGAGCCACAGGGGAAGCGACGGAGCCTGCCAAGGCCAACAAGCTTCCAATGACCTGGAAAAATATGGAAACTTAAAGACTTGCTGACACGAAGGTGGTCAGGATACATGCAGGCTGGAGGTTTTAAAGGTAAAGTTTGATATAAAACACCCTGCTGGTCTGAGTGAGGGAGGAAAGATGGAGCATCAGAAGCTGATTCAGTGTCTTTCTGCACGGGTCAGCCTCACCTTCATTATGAGAAACCTGCTCTGATCAGAATCTCTGACACGCATGGATGCATGAGGATGAGTGTTTGTGATAAAGAATCAGCGAGCATCAGAGAGAGGTTATTGATCTGTTACATGAAAACAACCCTGCAATATGCGCTCAATTCTGATGCAGAAATATGGTGCATGTAAAAAAAAAGTACAGAATTAACAGACAACCCCCCCCCCCCTCCCCTCCCCGTTATTGTACTTTTATGTAGGCCAACAGTTGTCCCATACATATGTGTGAATAATTAACAAGCCTCACATATTGTGTGTATAAATCTGAACCTGGCATGGAACTACAGAGGGTTTTTCTAAATGTGACTCAGTAAAATGATTTATGTACCGGTTTGGTTTCAGAACACAATAAATACAAAATGCATAAACAACGAGGCACAAAAGCCTCTTTTATAACTACATATTCCGCGTATGTCAAGCAACATCTCACAGCACATAAATAATTACATCATCGTCTTATTTAAATACATATTTAGTGTAATAAATGCAGCTAAAATATGTGATGGATGTTTATGTACGGCATCTTATCTGGCTAAAGAAAACTAGCTAAATATGTTATGCCGGCTTTTTTTTCAGTCAAACAACAAAACACACACACACACACACGCCTTTTGCGCCTGCAGTGTGTAGAGAAGTAATTCCCCGCATAGAGATATTAACCTCAGGGATGTAAATGAATGCTTTTGTGGGATAATAACTGTGATTTATACAACGTGTGTCCCGCACGCTGCATGCAGTGTGGTTCTGTGAATGGGTCTCTGATTATGACATGTAAGAGCCTGAAAGAAACAAAGTGATAATGTGTGATAGCTTGTGTCTCAAAACAAGCAGATACGTCTGTGTTTACAAAAACAAGCTGAGTGTAAGCACCCACATGCATTCTGCTGTCAGTCCTGACTTGCACAGATCTAAGGATACACTGTGCATCTGCCTGGTATATGGTCTGGTCCGGCTGGTTAACGTGCTGCATGGCGATGGCATGGGGGAACTCATTGAGCATCCGCTGCTGGAAAGCCTCCAGCCTCTCGTAGTCATGGCCGCGGCACACAAACTCCTTATTCTAGTGGAGAGGAGCAGAGGGAGCAGCATGGGGTTAGACTGACATCTAGTGGGTGCAAACTGAACTGCACCTTGCTATGGAAACACCAAGAACAGTGGTTGTTACATCATTAAATGGCATTAAATATGAAATGCTGACTGTCAGCTCATACAGGAGCTGCCTTATGCAACTTAGAAGTTTATTCTTTCCTCCAGGAGGGAAAATACGATGCTTTCCATATTTATATTTATTACAGAAGCGATTTGTTGAGTTTTTTACCCGTAAGAAGAAGGGAAACTTCTTCCCATAGAATCCAACTCTGAAGAATTCAGGCTCTAATCTTTGCTGGTCCATGATCTTATCATAAAGAGAAGCTTCCATCATCTGGCAAAGAAAATCAAGTTTAATGATGTAAACGTGTACACACTCAGCACAGCCTGTTTCTCTGTTCCTGATCATCAATCATTCAGAAGAATGCAGGCGACTCACCCTCATTTTGCTTAAGTTCCTGTAGTCGTAGTAAGACTCATACTGGTCAGCGAGCTCCCTGCAAAGAATGATGCCATTCTCCCAACACTGCAGACAAAAGTTTAAAAACAACACAACAATTCAGCAAAAAGCTTTCAGCAGCTCCTACCTGCCCTGCAGAGGTAATGTTATGCTCCTTAATGCCCACTGGGTGGCAGTGGTGAGTCACCGTGATGGAAAGTTCCCACAGGTGCTGCACACACAGCATCCAAGCATTTCGCTAATTAAATGAAAAGCTTTCCTTTCCTGCTGCCTTCTAATCCCCGCGCGACAACGCTGGCAGATGGCGCAGCCGGTGAATGAGAAGGAAAATTGGACGATGAATAACGAGGGGAGCGCTTTAATGACTCCGCAGAGCAAAATCATCCCATCGGGGATGGTGAAAGCGTTTTTGTTATATTTTTCTTGGTTGAGTGCAATTTTGTACAGTTTTCATAACATCCTTCCCTAAAGAGCATAAAATAATGCTAAAGTTAGTGAAGATAAACCTTTTTAATTGTTTTTATTTTAAAGTACTACAGGAGGGAGCGAAACGTGTGCCGGGAAGCATTTTCTGACTGATGATGCACCCTGAAGCAACATGCTGGTGTCAATAATATATGACCTCCTAACACTCAGTGACAATCAGGAGATTTCCTTGACCTATGTGAATCCTGCATCTATTACATCATGTAGAAATAAAGTGTAAACAGGTGTTTGTGTTTACTGTTCCACCCTGAACATGTCACTAACCCGGCTGGGTGCTGGCATTTAGCAGTAACAGGAAAATGACACATATTTCATATCTTTATACCAAGTCCAGAGGATGTTTCTTTTTCTGATAAATAACAGAAGAATAGCATGTAAATGCAGTGAAAAGAAGACTGGGAGGGAAAACAGCAGCTCACCTTTCCCCTGTCAAAGTTTTGGATGATAGTGAGGTGTAAGAACTCCTTTCTTTGCCACTCGCTCTGCATGGGGTAGTTGAGGAACTCTCTGAGTGGCCTGTCTGACCACTCTAATAACTCATCATAAAGCAGCAGGGTGTACGATGCCTCTGACATACACACAGAAAAGCAGCAAGGTTAGTTTTATTTACAAGCAGGAGCTTTACAACTCCTGCATTTGCTAATTGACTAATTATTTAATAAATTAATTGTCTTTTGGAACAATAGATGAATAACGGTTAGATAATACTGTCATCTAAGCTTACCTGTGTAGTTTTGAGCTTTTAAGTGCAGGTCGTAGAGTTTGTGAATGTAGCGGATGTACATTTCTTCTTTGTTCAGCTCGGTTTTGTAGAAGTTCTGGAACAAACAGGAGCAAAAATAAAACATGACATGAAAGAGAGGCTGAGCAGCGACATTGCATGCTCACAGGCTGGAAAAGCTTCAAGTTGCTTTTTGGCAAACCGTCACTCTGCAGACTTCTAATGCAGACGTCTGCAGATACACAAGGTCAAAACGTTTAGCACAAATTCATGCTTTTATTTCAGCAAGGAGCCATTTTAGCTGTAACAAAACATCAAACTGAATTTGTTCAACAGATTCTATTTAGCCTGAAAAAAAAGGTTTTAAGGTGACAGCTTTAATGTCATCGCCCTGTTATTGTGTTCATACTGCTAAAAATGCTGCACTGGGATAGCCAATGAGAAGATAAACAATTTGCTGTGTCACAATAAAAGCCTTTAGGCTAAACAGCACGACAGGCTAAGCAGAAATAGAAACATAGATAAATAACGGTTTCTTAGACTGAAAACTAAACTAAATCATCATCTAAACCTGCTAATAAACGTAAAATAATCTTACAAATCAGATACTTGTTTTCATATGAAACAAGAGGGATGTGAGAGCGTACCTGTTACATAAATGCTGATCAGATTAACCTACAGACTTATAGATCTTATGAAAATTCAGCTGCATAAACTTTGACCAATAGAAAAAGAAAATACATACTTTTTTTTTTACTTCCCTGGCTATCATTCATTTTTTCATAGTTTTATACCGGACATAACATTTCATATGAACTAAACATTTTAATGTGCATGATTAAACGTGTGGAGGACACATCTCACAGATCAGCAGAGAAGCTGCACGTTTGCATGTTTCCTGCTAAACTTCAACCCATTTCACTTTAACAACCTGAGGACATGCAGTAATGTTTTAGTGTCTAACCATCAGTCAATAAAACAAACCACTTTTAGAAAATAACACACAGACTGAAACTTACTAGTAAACTGACAGTACAGCCAATCTTTTTGCCATCTACTTCCCCCAGCTTCATACAGTCCCTGTAAGAGACACACAAGACAAAAGGAAATGAAAAAGAACAAATCAAAGCGGTCGACTTAACACAAGAACGTGTGAGAAAACTGCTACCTGTAGTCCAGCAAGCGCTCCATGAGGCGAGTGACGGTCGCGATCAGCGAGATCCCACTCTCTCTCCAGGTCTCTCTCTCAATCTTCTTCAGCAAGCTGAGGACAAAGGAAGAGAGACAGGACAAGACAGAGACATGTCAACACCAGAAGACAGAGGAGGCGAGACAAAGGATGGGGAAAGGAATGGAGGAAATTATCAAGAAAGGAAAAGAAGCAAAGTAAAGAGAAAAATCCATCTCAGTCATGCCAGTGTCACCTATGCTTGTTAACCTGCCTTCTGGAGTTTGATTTTACCTCCTTTTTTCCCAATTCACCTGTTTTTCCACCTGAGTAGATCTTAAGAGTGCAAACATAAGCTAGCATATAAATGCAACTCTTTTTTCTTTGGCTGAAATTATTATTATTATTATTATTATTATTAGTAGTAGTAGTAGTAGTAGTAGTAGTAGTAGTAGTAGTATTCCCCCTTTCCCCTCAGACAGACGACAAAGAGAAGGAAGAGGAGAGCATCTTACCTAGGGTACGGACCAAACAGAGGAATTCTACTCCAGGCGGGAAGCATAGGCGGAATAAATTAATATTAACATGATTAAAGTCAGCACACACTCACACAGGTTAGTTAAGGGGTTAATAAGCCGGAACGTAATACGGAAAAGAAAGAGGAAAAAAATTATGCTAAAATCAAATGAAATTAATTAAAGTGCAGCTCAAACATAAAAACAGCATAAATTTAGTGTGTTGACAAAATGACTTCATAATACGTTTCCACTGCATCCTAACATGATGAGGTAGAATTATTATCAGTGTTTCACTTCCTTCATGAGTTACATTAAATGCTGGCAAATGAAATGATGGATAATGAAAGACAAGGGGAGAAATAAACCAAGTGAATATTCATCAAATATGTGTGTATGTATAATTATGTGTGTGATTGCAGAGGAGAGACGCATTCTTTGCAAATAAATTTCTGTAATGCAACAAAGCCTTAGGTAGGAAAAGCTGACATGTAGGACTATTAGAGGAGCGACACCTCAAGCCCACAGCGAAAGACACATTAAAACAACAGTGACATACACTAGTGGTACTCAATCTGGTCCACAGAGCTGAAATCCATCAGATCATGCATGTATTCCTGCTTTAATGCACCTAAATCAAATTAAACGGATCTAACATCAGGTTCTGCACAAAGACAATATCAGTCTGCTGTGTTGAAGCAGGAATACATGGAAAAACATGCTGACTTGCAGTCCTCAAAGAACTGAATTGAGTATCCATAAACCATACACCCATAAAAGCAAGAGGTGCACACACACACACACACACACACACACACACACACACCACAGTGAGCGTGCAGAAACACATATCTGGCACTACAAGGACACACAAAGATGTGAGTGAAGCTGAAAGTGACACTTACCCATTACTACATTATTACACAACCTCATATAAACAGTTTAAGATACAAAACTACCCATAATGCATTAGCTAATACTAATAAACGTGATTAAATTAAAAATAAAAAATAAAAATTGACATTGAAAATACCGCTCTCCTTATTAGCTATGCTGAAAACAAACTCTCATTCTCTCCAAAGCAGGATACTTTTATCTCTCCTTGCTGGTAAAACGGCAGCAAACGGCCCGTAAATCTCGGCCCACACCGCACTACGTAAATGATTTGGGTCATAAGAACCGATAAACAGTCTTTACAGTCCATCGGCTCCCCTGGACTCCTGAATCACACATGCAGTTTCATGGAAGTCCATGTTGGGATTTAATGACTTTAAAGGCTCACTGATTCCGCTCTATTAACTGTATTCAGATTTAATCCCATCTATTGGGCTTAAATAAACTTTCCAGCCAACACCTTTTCTTTTTGCCTTCTTCTGATTCCACCAACTCACATGCTATTAAAAAGCTCCCTGTACGTCTCGTCCCCTTTGCCCTCAGACATCAGGCTGTCCAGCTTGTCAATCAGCTTCGCCTCCACCTGTGTGAAAAAGAGTTTAACACTGAGATGCAGCCAGTTTAAACAGTAATGGTGAAAAAAACAAGGATTCATGAGTATAATGAGTATCAGGACTGCAGCATCGCTTGTTTATGACCCAAATGAAGGAGGAAGTCAAACATGTGTTGTAGGACTACCAGAAGCTCCTAACTACAGCTCACCTGTTTGAAATTGCCGCTGCGTCTTTGCTCCCAGTCCAACATGTCATGGAAGATGGGAATCATCACATTCCTCAGATCAGGTTGAGGCACCAGGGTCACTTCCAGGAAGGGTCCAATCATTGCTGGAATGAAGTTCAGCTTGTGTTCCCCTGGAGAACAGGTTAGATTTTATCCCAGGTCATGTCAGAAGCACTCAGCTCTGGGTGGAGTTGTCTGTTTGTGAGACTCACCAGGAAAACCCAGATGAACACACATGTATTTAATTTAAGTATTCAAACTGTTGTCATTAGCTAAACACCCAGCAGTGTTAGGAGCGAAACAAACTAAACAACTTTAGGAGCACCTCCAATTATTTAAAACCACATTAAAATAAAGAGAAATGTAAAAAAGTCATCAAATGCTCAAAGCAAGACAAATGCATCTACTAAAGAAGATGAAGGGACAACCTCTGTTGCCATGGTGACGGCTACTCTTCATATTACGTTTGAATAATTCACATATTCATATGTTTTTTGGAATCAATGTGAAATAAAATACAGTTTTTTTCTGAATTAGAAAGAAACGTCCAGCTTTAGGAAGTTTAAAAGAAAAATAGTTAGTTATCACAGGGATTTACTGTCTGTGGCTTTAATGCATCAAACAAGCAATAAATATGAAGAGCTAAGTAACTGGATGGTAAATTCCAGAAGCTGTAGCTACTATATGTGGATATCCACAGCAATGAGCTAAATATGAATATAAAACGGATCAGAGACACATTTAATTATCTCACCTAAATTCTGCCACATGCTGAAGATCTCACAGCCCATCATCACCCTCATGTCTCCATACCTGCAGGAGAAAATATCCTCAAAATGTGCAAATAAAACAAAGTAGCTGCACTCAGACTGAAAACACACTGTGTGTGTTCGTAACACAGTGCATGTTTCCCACACTTACTTTTCCAGTATTTTCTTCCTCTTGGAGGGAGAGAAGGACTCCAGCTGAAGACACGGCTGATTGATAAATATTACAGACAGATAGAAATACGAGTCCCACACCTAAAAAAGCAACAGGCAAATAATAATAATAATAGTTATAATAATAATAATAA
>JBAMIG010000025.1:10324448-10345011 GCA_037177335.1 Kiunga ballochi
CTTTAAAATGAGCCGCTCTGTCTTACTCCGTAGCATTTGTGTGTGTGTGTGTGTGTGTGTGTGTGTGTGTGTGTGTGCACGTGGTCAAACATTCCTCCAGGCCTAAGGGGCTCAGCTGTCGTCGGGACTATTTTCCTGTACGCAGCATGCCATCGATGGATCAAGGAGGATTACTCCCAGGGTGGTGGAACTTTGTGTCCGGATGGTTGGAGGAGAGGAAAAATAGACAGAACCACTGCGGTTTGGACTGGCTCCTTTCAGGACTGGCAAAAAGGGCCTGCAGAGAGGAGCGTTTGTCAAAGCAAACCACGGAGGAAATCACAGTGAAGAGCTGCACTGATGAAAACACACAGAGGAAGAGTGTTGCAGACCCTTTCCCTCTGGAAGCATCCACACTGTAAAAAAGAATTAGTCACGACTCGACTGTCACACAGAAAGAAAAAATCACAAGTGTTCGCTTAGATTCTTGTTTGAGTTGAACAGGCTCCTCATCCCTCCTGCTTTAATGGTACCTATTACTGAAAATCTGCCCCGTCAGAGATCCCACATGGAGGAGAATTTCATTTTCACACACACTCCACCATAAACTGCAAGTGAAGTAAACGTGCGTGCATTTAGAAGCAGCAGCCAGACAGAGGAAAGCTGGGACGGGCGGCTTGCGCTTCGGTCCACTCAGACAAAATCAATAAAGCAGAGTAAGAAAGTTGGAGGGTGGAGGGAAGGGGGGTGTTGGGAAAAAACTGCCCCAGTTTCCTTATTTAGGTCAACAGCAGCCGTGCGCACCATCTATAGCCGTGTGTAATTAAACATAACTAGTTAAAAAGTCCTCAGAAGGCCTGAACAGGGAGGGACAAAGCTGTAGTGATTAATTCCATCTTTGTTTTTCTCCTCCCACTGTTGCTTGGAAACTCCGTTATACAAAGTAGAAAGGTAGCCTAATGTGCGTACCTATTCAGTGCTCGATGCTCCCTCTGTGGTAAAAAGTATAAAGATCCCGATGAGCTGAGAGAGCACAGAGATGCACTGGGAACGGGGCTCTGCCTCCAACTTTATTTTTGGACAAAGTAAGGCAGCTCATTCACGGGACAAGAGGCACAAAACAGCATTTTCCATCTGGAAAACCACTTTATCCTCCGTATCCGTTTCATCACATTCAGTATTTGTATCCAGAAACTTTGATTACTGTCATGATTTAAATCATCTGAATGTGATCCTCTCTCAACAAAAGACTTTCCCAGTTAGAACCGTTTGACCAACGCTTACATGCATGGCACTAAGGTACTCATGTGGAACTTATTACTAGGGATGTCCCGATCCGATCACGTGATTGGAAATCGAGGTCGATCACGTCATTTTCAAATGATCGGAATCGGGGGAAAATGATCGGACATAACCTTATGAAATAAAAAGCATTACCATGCTCACTTTTTAAAATAATTTTGACATAAAGAGATATTGTCACACAGAATAAAATTAAGTTAGCGTTCATATAAAAAGGTTCCACTATAAAAGGCAATATTTGCTGCAAAGACAGAAATAACACCGTACCGTCACAATTTACGGCAAACGTGTTGCAGTGCAACAGCCTCTTGTAATCTGTGCAAAACAGGCATCTGCTGTGGTGGAAAGGACAGAGCTGCATTCAACACTACCGATATGATACGCCACCTGAAAAACTAACACCCTGTCCAATATGCAGAGTTTAGTGCAGCGACTCAGAAACAAACACTGAGTCAGCAAACACTGAAAGATACTTTAAAAAACAAAGAGAAATTTCCTCCTGACAGCAAAAATGCCAAAAAGATCACAGTCAAGATACTGAATTTATGGCACTGGATGAGCAGCCGCTTTCTGTGGTTGCAAACGTCTCCTAGAGCTCCTAGAGCTCCTAGAGCTCCTAGAGCCACGCTACGAGCTGCCTTCTCCTCACTTTACCCACACCGCCCTACCGGACATTCACAAAGAGCTTATACTTTAAGATTTTAATTTAATTTAATTTTAAAAATCTTAAAAATGGGAGATGCTCTTTTTTTCTCTCACATTACTGCATTGCTGAAGTATCGGATCGGGACTCGGTATCGGCAGATACTCAAAATTTAATGACTCGGACTCGGGGGCAAAAAAATGCGATCGGGACATCCCTACTTTTTACCCTTTCCATAGGTTGCATTATTTGGTCTATCTTTGCTACAACTCAAGATGCTGTCAGGACTATAGCAAATCTAAAGCAAGAACATTATAATTAATTCTAAGCTAGTTTACATGTTTCTCTGCTTCAACAGAACGGACTTAAATCATTGGGTTATGAACAGACTTGTACAGAGCTCGATGTTGGGAAGATGCACTTGGTTTGAATCAGGTGTTTCAGAGCAGGGGGATATTTAAAATACCACAGAATTGGACATATTTCATGTAAAAAGGTAAGAAAACTGTTAAATAGGTAGAAAACGGAGCAGGTCAAACTGCCCAAAGTATGAGTCACAGTGATGATGCGAGGTTGCCTGGAAACTAGAGACCTTGTTGGTGTCTTGAGATTCCAATTACATTTGCTTTATTGGTTTTAATCAAACACCATCTAGTGGGAAATGCATTCTGTCATTATGAGAGCTGTGTGAACAAACAATAAAATCACCTCCATCCATAAACACCGTCATAGATGTGTTGACCTCAGATTTAGTCCCATTTACTCTGCATCTTATAAAAGGTGGTAAACAGCAATAAAATACTTTAAAATATTACAGAAAATGTATAATTCCACTTTAAGGACAAAAGCAGTCACCAGACAAAGCTACAAGCAAAGCTATCAACAATCAATAATGGCTGTTAATGTCTGACAGAAACTATGTCCAGACCTCAGCAGGAGGCTCCACCAATCAAATGATCGTGTTTAGCTTCCGACTCCTTATGATTAATAATCAGGATGGAGACTCAGAGGGATGCAAATCCTGGTGATGCAGAAAGGCTTTGTGTGAAAAATGTGTAAATATTGTGCATATTTTGTTTCTAATGACACCATAACACAAGAATAAGAATCAGTGTGCATGGTTTAATGAGTGAAGTTTGTATCACATCCCCCTATTACACCAAGCACTGCTACCCAGCCTCTGCTACCACATTCGTATGATAAGGTGGTGATGTTAAGGTTACTGGTGCATTGGGTCAGCCTGTGCAAAGAGGATTATGGCTGCAGTCCAGATGAGGGTCCGGGGGGAGCTTACGGGTGACGCACCATCACTGATGATGTCTGGAAACATTCCACTGCAAATCAATGCTGTGGTACAAGCCTATCCAATCACCACCATCACCACACTAACCTCTAAACTCAGTGGAAGAGAGATGCTGTTCCAGTACGGTGAGAAATGTCACATTTCTAAACAGATGATTAAAAACTCACAAGAAAGCAAATGTTCTCTGTTGCTTCAGAAAACAACAGGAACATCAGCAGACATCATGGATCATGTGTCATAGATGCTCCATTAGTGTGTTGGTATTTTTAGCGTTCTTGCAGCGTGTCGGGCAGGTCTGGAAGAGAAGAAGTGAGACGGGAAGAAAGGGCCGTGCGAGCAGCTCACATGCATCCTGTGCGTGAGGAATGGCCTTTGCTCCTCTCTACTGGAATTAAGTTTATTTTAAAGGCTAATTAAACAACAAATAAATCTCAATTCTTCTGTACATGTGCAACAGGAAACGCTGCATGAATAAAGCCGAGAGGATGGGATTCATGTGTCACAGAAGAGGCATACCTTTACCTTTACTTCCCTTTCAAGTTAAACTAATAACATGAAAGTATCTTTCTTCAAAAGGTTAAAAGTGCTGGAAGACTGGAAGATGATACTTGGTTTTGTGATCAGCATTGAGGACAAAATAGGACCACTGGGAGGTCATTATGCTGATGATAAATAGGCAGGATGATACATGATCCAAAAAGAGATTTCCACTATTGATCCATTAACAGCAGAGCTTACTGTGTAGGAAAACACTTCCTGACTCGCTGTTGGGTTTTCTTTTAGATTCAAATGTCCTTGAAATGAAGTACACTCCCCTGAGTAACAGTACTATCTAAGTAAGACTTGAAGAAGCAAATCCCAGTAAATGTGAGCCTTTTCAGGAAGCATCCCAGCGTTTGTAGCATTTTCATGCCAGTTCTGTGTCTTTTAACTGAGGCCAGCTCCTAACACAAATTGCTTGTTGGCAAAAATAGCCGGGGGCCTCACAAGGTACAAAAGCCATCCCAACTGAGAGGGAAGTTACTAAGGGATCACAGTTATACATTTCCACTACGCAAACAAACAAATCTGGCCTGCTGTCAACTGTTCTGATGTCCTGAACCAGCTGCCTGAGGTGTCCATCCGCCATCATCGCCCAATCCCAGAGCAGGACCGTGCACAAAGGCCTCTACGGTGGGGGGTTTCCTTCACGTTTCCCCCCGTCTCACAGCCACACAAAGGAGATCCATTTCAGCTGCTTTTAGCAACACCACTTTCCGCTCATAGTTCCTCACACCCCCTACCCTAAGGGTGGGAGGAAAATAAAGGCACCAGGTGGATGTTTGGTGAGGGGGTATTGCTGGCTGTCCTCCTTTTGGGAAACATGTCTGGAGGCGAGGAAACTGATAGCAGAACCTGCTGGAGCTCTTTAGCCTGGTTTAGAGTTTTGTTGAAAAGAGATCAAAGTTTCATCAAAACTCCAGCAACACTTTAAAAAAACAGAAAACGGAAGAAACAAAACGCTGTACAAGCTGATCAGAACCGGGCTTAACACACAGCACATCCCATAAAAGCAGCTCACTTGTTTCTAGTATCCATGACCAGCTTTGCTGATTGGAGCTTCATAATTAGCACACTGGTGTTAGAGTGACATCAAACTGGTTTCTTCTTCTCTGTTTCTGCCAGATAGAAGGTAAAAACCATTGCTTTCACATGAAAGGGAAATGATGCACGCCTCTGTCTCGTTTAACCCAAATTAATTATTTGTAAGCTGTAACATGTAAGCATATAACAGTGCCGTTTAAGTTAGCAGACATACAGCTGAGGACTTTTAGAATAGGTTCAATATCCTCTCAGTGATTAACCTCCTTCCAGCAGACACCTTCTAAGAACTGCAAACTATCAGTTTTTGCTCTAAGGAGAACCGTTTCTTATTGCATTCGGACACGAGTCAGGAAAAAAAGATCCTGATTCAGAGTAGGACCTAATATGGTTCTAGGCACTGCAGCGGTTCCTAGTTCCTATCTGTCAGCATGCACGAAATAGCAGGTCTATTCCAGAGAAGCTATAGGAACTTTAAAAGGTTCCTACAGGGAGAAAGTCCCCAGTGTCTCTCATAATTCTTCTAAGTACCTGAGCAAAAAGTTCCTGTCTGTTGAACTTTAGAAAACTTTTCTGGAAATGGGGAAAATGATTTTTTCTGTGAGTTTCAGAAAAACTATTCAGACGCTAAAGGGGTTAAAGGAGGATAGAAACCCAGGCTACAGCATCAAAAAGCAATCTGTGCAACTTCTAAAGACAGAAAAAAGAACTAAAACAAAGTGAAACTTAATATTTGCAGCACTGCCGGCTCCAGTGATGCTGGAAGAATAATGAAAAGACTCCATTCAATCAATGCTGTCAGGCAGAAAGGAGGGAAATGTGTTGGGTCTTTTATCCACAAACAAAACATCAGATGATCCAGTAGCTCAGATTTTTATTATTCATTTTTATTCATTTAGGAAAAAACACAATAATGACTTTTGAAGGCTTTCCTCATTCATACAAACAGAACCGGCCTTTTTTAAGTTTTAAAAACATGATGCTGTCACAGATTTCACAATTCTCAATTTATCAAACTGAGTCTCATGAAGGTACCGCCGCTAAAACGTTTGCATGACTCCTGTTCACTCCCCTCCTCAGACTGAAGCAGTTTCTACCTGCAATCCTGCATTTAGAGTCCAAAGAACAAAATCAATGTCAATCAGCTCAAACACACGTCTCTTAAATGGACTTAGAAAAGAAAACAATACTGAACCAAGCAATCAAACGCCATAAAAGAAAAGTTAACCTGACATTAAACTGACTTTTCAGTCTGTGTGCAGAGAGAGAGGAAGTGAGGGGAGCAGAGAGTGGTGAAGATGACAAGCAGCAAGCCTGCACTTCACATACAGCCAAGAGCCAGACAATCATCTCAACAGGATACAGATCGCTCAGACCTCAAAGGTGGCAAAGAGCAAATGTACAAGCCATACACACACCGAGGCGTGCACACACGGACACACACCGAACACGTAATAAGACAGGAGGAAGTAGCCAAGGTCAGGCAGAAATCAGCCAAGCAGCAGCTGATCCTCCCAGTGTGATCTTTATGGGGACAGAGAGACTGATGGAGTCAGGAAACACAGTTCAATCTCAGTGATGACAGGGAGGGATGTGAAGCAATCAATGTCATGCCCACAGCTCCTAATCCGCAGTCAATACGACCAAAAAGACATGTAAGTACCTATTTATAATAAAGAGTGTTGTGGATAATTCAGGGACTAAAACCTGTTGTGATGTAACGCGATGCACACGAAACACAAGAGGATCAATCATTCTGATGTGACACGATAAACAGCTAAAGTAAAAAGGCTGTAACAGGCACCAGGTACCGTAAACATTAGGAGAATGGACCTGGAGCAAGCCCACAAAAACCCAAACACACCATCTGCCTGCATGATAGCACGCTCCACTCAAACAGACAAGAGATTTTTCAGCCTCCATCGTGTGGCTTTTTGTCACTGTTTGCAGCAGATGCACTTCTTTGGTTTTCTCATTCTGAAAGACACAAATAATGCTTATAACAATAAAAACATGGGCATTTTTATCATCCCCAAATCTAAACAAAGACATGCTGCCAGTCCCAGATCCAGCCTGATCTCTGACAGACCTGCGTGTGAAAAACCCAAGTTTGATCATAATTCTATTATCAGTTCAGTGGAAAACAAAGAAATGTTTACAGATCTCATAATCCATAATCCAAATGGATTGCAGCAGTCCATATTCAAAATGCTGCTTTAACTCAGTCATGTCCGTGTGGACAGTCTCTGAGTCCATGTGATGATCTGAAAGGATGTCGTGCCGCCATGCTTAGAGAGAACATGAGGAACCAAACAGCTGACATCATGTTGATCACATGAAATAAACCTGCTTCCATCATGTAGGTTTGACATGTAACAGCTCATCTAAGACACTACCACAGATAAAACCCCTGGTTGTGGTCTAGGTTTGCAGTGTAACTGCTGGAAGTCAGACAGTTTATTAAATCTGTTACAAACTTATGTTGTATTAAAGAGAATTGAGCCATTTTATCCATTTATTCTTGTTTTGAACAAAACAAAGCTTCCCACAACACTTAGACCCAAATACTGACTAGTTACAGTTGCTAGGCTATGACTAGATAATCACTGTTTTATGGAAAGTTTTTGCAAACAGTCCGAAAATATTTGCAGCTGCTGTGGTGCTGATAGTCCTGTAATAGCAGTCTCTGATTGGTTTGAATCAGCTGGAGCCAAAAATACTTCAAATCTTTAAACACTTAAAGCCTGAAGGCTTTAGAGGAGCTGAGTTTGTGTTGCATTCACACATCTTTAAAGCAGCACTTTCAGGGTTTTCACATCTCATTTTATATTTTCATAAACTGAATTATGTTTAGCTGTATCCTATGGGATGCACGAAGCACAACACAAAGATGTACAACATCTTCTGCAGTTGCTGTTGTGCCATAAAGCCGGAGTGGTGACTGTAGTGTTCAATCATTTTCAGACCTCCGCTCCACTGAGGCCTGGAACACACGCCGAACATGCAACACAGAAACATGCACACCAGTCTGCACATGAACCATTAGATGCACACAAGCACACACTCTGGGGATATCTGGGACAGGTGAGTATGGATTGAGAGCAGGAAGGGGAGATGCATGTGGAGGAGAGATAAAGGTGAAAGAGATAGAGACTGAAGGAAGTGGGCTACTGAGAGAAAGAGGAAAACTCCAGACAGAAAAGGAGTGATTAAGCAATGGGTTAAAAAAAAGAAGTAGAAAATAAGATAAGGGTCATCGCTGTATGAGCCAGCGCCTCTGGAAAAAGCTCACTCTGTGGAAACAAATACAGACTAAATGAGAAAGCTAAGGACCATGACAGGAGAGCTGGAGTATTTCTGTTTAATTAAAAGATATGGGAATAAAAGAGGAGAAAGAAGAAGAGGCAGATGATGGGGAGCCAGGTTTGGACTCTCCAGCTGAAGTTGTTGCTATGAGGACTCCTCACCTGCATTTTCATTAAGACTGATGTTTACTCTGCAGAAAAAACTCCTAACAGGGTCTGAAATGGCACAAACTGAAGAGTGATGCATTAAAATCAAGTTGCAGTAAAAGTTAGCGCACGTGAGGAGTCCATCAAACCGAGCCAACAATGTTCTCCTCCACCCAGAGGAAGCGTGGGCCGCATTTCAGAGAAAGCTTTCCTGACATCTGTAACGTAGGACTAGTTAGGATAATGTAACTACAACAGTGTGGGACATGTAAATAAAAACACAATATTTACATGTCCCATGTTTTATTCCAAAACAGAACAGAGATATCATATTTTACCAACTTTAAAGGGAAATGTAGGCAGATGTTTTCATTTGAAGCAGCCAGAATTATGTCTGATTGTAACTTAGTGTTGTCAAGAGGCTCAGCTTACCCTGATTCTCTGAATCTTTTTATATTAACTATGGATTGGTAGATATTCTATTTCCCAAATGTTTGGTCCAGTTTGTCACAGATGACTGAAATGTTCCTGTGATTTTACTGACTTGTTGACAGAAAACCAAATTTGTCAGATGGTACTTTGGTTATTTGTCATTAGTATGAGGTCATATTTCCTAAAAATAAATACATATTTATATATTTATATATACATATTTATATATATATATATATATATGTTTAATTTTCATAAAAGCTAACATTATTACATTATTAGCCACGTTTCTTTCTAAAATGCTTAAAATAAGAACCTAAAATGTTTATTATGAAGCTGATTATGCTGTTTTCTCCATCATATCTCATCATTTCTATCTGCGGTGGAGTTGAAACCTGAATAAAAGCCCTCAGAAATAGTCAAAAAGCTCCTTAGTCCACATAAGATGTTTGGTCTGGATGCACCTAGATCTTCCCATCAGCCTTAGTTAGAACTCCAATTAGCCTCTTCTCACATGAACCATCTACTAATGCTGCTTATAACGGATATGAGCAGCAAAATGTGCAGCACAGAAATGCTCCTATAAAAGGTCCATGTCAGACTACAGCAATTATACATCATTAGCAGAAGACTGAATTATCTTAAGTATCAAAAGTATTCAAGTACTTATTAGATTTTGGCTGTAATGAACCCAATTTCTGTTTGCCAGTACTCATTAAACCAAAAGACTAAAAGAAAAGATGTGATTAGTTTTCTGTACAAAGTCTCTAAATGTATTACTTCACAGACAAAGAGAGGATTGAGAGAAAGGATACCTAAAGATATGACCCCATGACATTAAATCATCCCACAACAAATGAGATCATATGCAAGATTAAAACAAAGAGCAGGACCAATAATGCCGTTAGAGCCCGGCTCCATATTTAAGAACTACTGGGGTCATTTAGGGCAGGCAATCCTGGCCATCAGCTCTTCACATTAGTAAATTATGCATATGTTCCTTAAGCAAGTCTCCACACTTTAATATACATCAATAATGCATTAATGAAGTTGGATTTAAACTCAGCAGACGCTCCTTTTTATCGCCGTGTTAATAATAAACTGAGCACTCTGGCTTTTAGTAACTTTGGGGTGGGTGGACGAGGTAGCAGTCATTAAAGGGAGCTTTATGGAGGAAAATGGAAGCTTTGAGGTCACTTTGATGCTCTGGGTCACACTAATCAATGACCACTTCCTTTATGGTCAATACACACAATCCTGTATCACAGCCACAGGCCACAGATAGCTGATGTCAATCCAGGCAATCAGTTTTCTGCTGTGAACAAATGAAAAAAAGAGAGAGAGAGAAGTGTCTTGATGCATGAGCAGCTCCTCTCACCTGCCAATCACTCTGATTGTCACCATGTTGCTTTATGAAAATGACACGTCAGTCATTTCTGCCCCTCAGCCCACACAGAAGACAACAAAACACAAACGTGCACAGACACGTTGCATCGCTCCTCCATTGCTTACGCTGCAGGGGTGCTGCTGATCAGTTAAGCAGCTGAATTCCTAATAGGACATATCCCATTAACCCCTCTCACACAGGGACTGCGGATTGATATGGAGGAAAAGAGGACTACAGACATGCTCACATCAAGCGCAGAGTGTTTCCTAACAGTGACGCTAGCCAGAGGCAAGCAACTTTAATATTTTAATTTAATGCAGTCGCCAGGTTGTGTTGCCTGTATTTGCATTTGAAAATGCTTCAAGGTGTAAGGCAACAGACTCCGTTTACATAGTCCATGGGTTTTTAGGAGAATACACCTGTGTGACTGAAGGTAAAAGTAAAAAACTTACTGCATTAATGACCATTAAAATAAGCACATGCATTGAGGTTAACTGGAAACCTCTGAGCGACTCATGCTGCAGACTGCCAGTGCAGAGGAAATGCAGCAAAGCTCCCCTCGAGCTGCCAATCTGAAAGTACACATGGGTGTGGACAATGACAGCGCATTGGTTTGAACATGTCCCCCAGTCCAATGGGATGCACAGCAGCATCCTTCCTATCGGGGAGAGCAAAGAGACGCTGAGATGAGGTAAAACATTTTCATTCCCATAAAAAACAGAGCAAAGATCACACAATCGTCCCCATTTCCTGTGCTGAGAGGTGTTAATTAGGAGCAGACAATGATTTTGTGTCTTGTTTTCTCTTTTTTCCCCATAAGTGAAGGCTCAATGATAAATGAAGCATGATTTAATTGAATAACGGAGCGGGAGTGTTTCCACGCTGGTGCAATGTTACGGTGAATCAGTGATGAATAAATGCATGTCATCACATGTCCGTGTGGATTTATCTAACATTTATGTTGTGCTAAATCCATTAAACAGCCTGCATATGGAGGGTTTGATGCTTATCTCTTGTTTTTTTATACTTGTTCACAAAGAAGCATCCTGCATGCTGACTTATTGTCTTGGACCAGTTTATGTATATTGTGCACACACAGGATGGCTGGCTCTATCTCTGCAGATGGAGGCGAAGCAATTACAGGCTGGTTGGCTTCACCTTGCCACGCCCCCTCCCCCTACCATCTCCCAAACATCGCCCTGGGGCTTGCTGCATTAAGAAATCATGGGTATAATGGTGGAATGGGCCTCAGGGCCCCATCGGAACAACCTGCTAATCCTCTGTGGAGAGGAGGGGCTGCGGGAGGGGTTGAATTTAAGGGTAACAGGGCAAGGCGGTCGCTCCGACAATGAGTCCACCCCTGACACGCGCCAGCACCCCATCAACCACAGCGACATCCTCCCAAGGGAAGGAGCAGCGATGTCTGCCATGGGGAGAACAGGCCAGCCCTAGGCCCAGCGCTCAGTCCCTCCAGGCAGCCAGGCCTGCAGCAGGAGCACTCAGTCAGACCACGGCTCCACTCGGCTTTTATCTGCCGCTGATAGCTTCTCTTTCCACATGCAGCACCCGGAGAAACAAACAGAGGCTGCATTGTAAATCAAGCTCCTCCAATCAACCACTGGCAGAGAATCGTGCTCGTACACAAACAGATCCAAAGCTGCTCGTTAAAAGCTTTAATTACTTGTGCAATGACATGCTTGATTGGTTGTATCAAAGGAGCATAATGAGGAGAAAGGCTTCACTCTGTCTAACATCTAGTCTTCATAAAGATGACATAATCCAGCAGCAAGTGTTTCCACTTACTGAGTCAAAGCATGTTTGTTACCTGTTGTCACAGATTTCTCTTAGTCTTCTTCTCGTGCACGTGACATTAACAGACATCTTTGTGGACGTTTGTCCTCAGAGATTCATCAACCTGACCTGAAGCCTGTCATCCCATTTACCTGCAACATAAACCATCTTTGCTCTTCAGCTTGAGTCAGCCAAGAGTCTCCATCAAAAAATCATCATCATCATCATCGCACCAGCTCATTTCTGCTTAAAAACTGGTAACCATTCCCCTGGTGGGCTAATGGGTGCCGTAGTATCAGCTCGAGGAGAGCCCATTCATATTTGATGAATGGCGGTGGCTCCCGCCGTGCCTGAGTCCTGTTCTGTTCAGAAAGCAAATCCACATCAAAAGCTGCAGCCATCCAATTATACAGACCGTTGTTCTAATCGCATCCCGCTTCGGCCAGAGATCAAATGTTTCTGCAAGGTATCAAGAAAATTCTGAGCACCTTCAGTTAGCCAGCCTGTCACACGGGATAAAATGTTACACCTGAGTAGATCACATTAAACATGGCTAACGCATGCTTTCACACTTACCAAGATATTTCAGATATTCTCCTGCAAATATATCCATAAAGATATCCAATAAAAGCAGAGAGTGAAAACAGATGTCCATTTCACTTTAATAATCCAGGATTTTTGCTGAAGAGAAATAAGGAAAGAAGCTGAGGATCAATAGTTATGATTAGAATGAGCTTATTTTGTCACAGAGATGTTTTTCATGCCTCCTGCAATAAACATGCAATAAACACAAGACTGAGCCTCAGAGAGCGGCCGCTTTGCTCCAATGTGGACACTGGACAAAAAGACAACCCAGGAGCATCATTATAGAAACTTAGAATCCAAACGTTGACCCGTCAGGTATGGCTCAAAGCAACAAAAAGCTTTTCCGAGTCTGTATTGATTCACCTGATCCAACAGAATGAATAAATCCTCTAAGGAACTGATGGACTCAAACACAACACCCAGCCTGACCCTGACACCTTTAACCTGCTGACGTCTCCAAGGCAACATTATGAAGCTTAAACCAGATCGTATCAGCAAACAGCTTCCTACTGTGTGTCTGTGTGTGCATGTATGCACATCGGTGAACAATGTGAAGGGATTTCACAACAGGAAAACACTTGTTCCTTCCGCGAAAAGGGGAAGAAAGACGCCGGCCACAAACACGCTGCCAGCACGTCTTAAGCAAGAAATCACAGCCAATTAAAAGAGACTTATTGCTGTTATTGTGAGGGAAAAACCTCCTTAATCCAATTAAATGGGCACCGTCTAACAGTCTGGGGACAACGCTGAGTATTTAACTTCCAAAAAAATGTCCTCTTTTTATCCAGCCAAGTGAACTTTGACAGAAGGGTCTGGCTTTAAGTAGCTAAATGGAATAAATCTATTTGGCCCGATTAAAACACAGAGCCTGCAGGCTCTAGAGAACTGTGTCCAGCACAGGATTAAATACTCTGTAACAGCAGAGTGACTTGGGTCAGATGTTTAGCATTTACATATACCAGAACCAAACAGAACCCAAAGGAGTCCAATGACCCGGGAGGCTTCACAAACCTGTTAGTGTGGGATTTTTCAGCTTTTTGGCAGCATTTATCGGCCTCCAACACAACCACTTAGGCTAAAAGTCATTAAACTGATTGGTTCTTAGTTTCATTTTAAGCCACTTCTTTGCTAAAACAATATAATATATAGTGGCTGTTTGCACACAGACTGCTGAGGCATGTTGGAGCCACAGCATCACGCATGCAGCAGACATGTCTCCAGGGAATATTACTGAGACATTTAAGCCTCCTCTCATATACAAGTCCCCCTTTTCTTATTTAATAAGAACAATGAGGACAAATCTAAGGCAAGAAAACATCGGATTGTTGTTGCTTGTTTGTCTCACTTGACTCTTTAATCCTGAGCCTTGTCTGTGTGGAACAATGCGCTGCGAGATGCAGACATTTCCACAGCATTTCACTCAGACAAGTCTCCCTTCCTCCCCTCCTTAAACTGGTTCTCTTTCGAAGAACTGGGAGATGTTTGTGGGAGAACACAGAGCTGCAGCACAGACAGACAGATGCAAGCTGTTTTTCTCATTCAAACAAGCGAAGCAGCAGCAGGAGCGAAAACACGGAGCATAACGTGGCGATGCAGGAGGCTGGTGGTGAAAATAAGACAGAAAAACATCAATAACATGTAGTGATAGCAAGAAAACCTGTGCAGGTCAGAGCAACAACCCTCAGCCTCAGCTCTCATCACAGAGCGCCCAATGCGCGTTCATGTAAACGCTGAAACCATCAATCATAAACCAGTTCACCTCCTGAAGCCATCCGCATTTTCACCCTGCGGGAGCAGTTTTACAGCAGAATGAGGGGAAACTTACCGACGCCGTATTTCTCTTGCTCTGTAGGAATCCACATGTTTATGGTGTCTGCGCGCGAGTCTGTGGCGTGGAAATGTAACGCATCGTATCAGCGTGCTCTCCCCCGCTGCGTGGAAGTGCTCATTGTTTAGCTTCCAGGAGGAGAAAGCGTCGATGCTTTCTGCGGCTGCTGCTGCTGCTCATAGTGGTACGCGTGCTGCCTTCACGGTCTGTGGGAAAAATTAAACACGCAGTCTGGGAGGGTTTGCTGAAATTCAACAAAATGTCACAATAAATTAGCACGCAATGAAATCTAATGTATATGTAGACAGATTTAGTATAATTCGAATATTTTTAATTAGTTTAATGAATAAAATTAAATAAAAAAGGTGCAATTATAGAGGTTCATTGTTTTCTGCTAGAAAAAAAAAAACAAGCCATATGGCAAAATCTAGGAAAATTTCCATTTAGGGGCCAGTACATGTAAAACTGTGTGAAAAATACATACTTTAGCATTAATACAAATAGATTTTTAAAGGGATCTCAACATAAAAACAACAACAACAATAATAATATTGTTAGTGATAATAGTAATAATAATCACAATAATAATAAAAATCTATTACTGTATGGTTTAAACTTGGATTACTTCATGCATTTACATCTTATTACAACACCAATGTCCAAATGACTCTTGGCTTTAAGTCTTTAAAACAAAAACATTTCTATGAAATTCTACAAAGATTTTCTAATTGATTATTTTTGCAATATAACAATTAATATTACTTTTAATAGGACATAGCCCATGAGTAATTGACGTGATTTAAAAGAGAAACGACGATTTCCGAGTTAAACATGAATGCAGCATCAGAGCCCTTGTAGCGGAAGACTGAGCAATGCATTCTGGGACATGAAGTAGAATCCAATCACGTCAAAAAAGGTCCTTTTATTGTCAATATCTCGGCATTAGAGAAGCCTAATATTAGAGTTTATGTATTTCTGGTGAGGGTCATGCTATAAGAGTTTATGTGTACTTTTATTTTAGTTTTTAATTTATTTATAAAAAAAAACACAAGTAATACTTCTAATAGTGTGAGGCAGGCTGCTGGCATCAAACATGGCTTTGTTATAGTGGGAGAGTTTCTTAAGGAGAAGCCTTAATCTGGGATAGCATGAGTATGAAAATACATGAGAATATTGGAGAGGAAGTGGAAAACTGGAGGGAGTTCCTCAGCCAAAATTAAAGGCCTCACATACAGGAAGAGAGAGTAAGCATCTGCATGCCACGGTCTATACTTGGCTTACTGCTCATTCATGAAATGTCACATGTTTTTTATGATCTGGCTCCTCCTCATATATCCATACTTTTTCCCTTCTGCACCTACTCTCACAATCACCTGTTTCCCTGGTTGTAGTTTTTGCAAAAGCCATGATGATGCATGCTCCTGTCTCGTGCTGGAAATGGAACATTAAAATGTCAAAAGTGGCTCCTTTCTCTCCGTCTCATCACCAACTCCACCTTCCCATCCAGATTTGTAGTTTGTATGGTGAATTATGAATGGATGTGCTGTTAAAAAGCAAGCAACCTTCGGCACCCAGCTGTCTGTGCAGGTAAAATACATTTCACATGGGTCTATGCTGCTTAGGACATTATATGCTGGTGTGATGCTTTCTCATCCTGCAGCATTAAGGATAACATGTTGCATTAAATACAGACTAGCAACAAGAATCAGCTTTCAACAAACTCATCCTAAGATATTTTTGATTATTGAGGTGGGGTTGCAGATATGAGGGTGCATGGAGGACTGCTGGAATGCTCCTCTCCACATATGAATAAATCATAAGCCAGGGAGTAAAGGGAGAAATGGATGCACCCATAGGACATGAGATTAAAGTCTGTGTGCACTTTTGTTTAAAGGACTTAGTTCTGCGTCACTGAATCAGTGTTCAAACTTCAGCTGCCTTCGTGTTTACTGTTGTAATGAAGTGGCAAAATGTGCTAAAGCAAGCACGAAGACTGGAGAGATGAGACAGATGGAAAAAATGCTGACTGCCAACTGCTAAATGTGACCTCATGGTGGAGGTGCATGTTTTTCCAACATGTTTCATCTCAGAAATGTCTCCTATCTGTGTTACTTTTTCAGCAGTTCAGCAGAATAAATGTGTGGGATATCTATATCCTGATCCACGTGTGAATTTTTCACTGTGAGCCTGAGTAAAGTACATCTTTAAAGCACTCTTTTTTTATTGCAGCACAGGTTTTTAGTAATATCCATCTATTTTAGTACCGCTTATTCCCTGAACAGGGTCGCGGGGGTATTAGGTAACATCATTTACATACTGAGACTGCTTTCAGAATATATACAACTTGAAACATTATGTATTAAACATAATGCATTACCCAAAATGTTTAATGTAAAGTTGCATTTCAGATCAAAATGTACACAATTAAAGACCTGATTGCCTGAATGTTAGATGAAAAAGTTTCCAACCTAAAACTCCTTGTGTGTGCCGTTCATTATGGACATTTCAGTTTCACTGTGCCGTTCTGTCCCAAAGGAGAGAAATCCCGTTTTATTCCAGCTTAGAGTGTCACATGTAGGATAATAGCAGGATGGGAAAGACAGAAAATGACAGAGCAAGTCAACATTGGACCGACTTTTACTCACTTGTGTCTTTTTGTCATTGATTCATTTAAAAAGAATATGCAAAGGCACAAAAACCTTTTAGAGTTTCTGTTTCCCCAGCAGGACTAAATTAGCTCTATAATACTTTTTCTAATACTCCTTGAGGTTTCATGGAAAAGCTTACCGGTCATTCCAACCTAGTTTAACGGGAAACAAAATGTAAGACATGAAGCTTTTAAAGAACTAGAACTTTGGCTAAAACCATAAACGGGTAAAAACCCAAAAGTCAAACATAGTTTTGGGATTTTGCAGACAAAATGTTTGTTTTTTCCCCTTTTTTTCAGAAAATCCTTGACATGAGCTGAGGGGGGTAGGGGGGTGAGGTGGCATGGATTGACCCAAGTTGCACTTTACAGACAAAGAGTGATGAAGTAACAACTGCCTGGCTCAGGATGGAAAATCAGGGTGAGAGGGATCAGAGGTGGCATATCTGCTCCCTGAGCGCACCGTGAGGATAATCCGGTCCAGCTCGGAGGACGAGGAGTCATCCAGCTCTCCTTCATTTCTCATTTTCTTCTTCTTCTCATGACTTCCTTCCCGGCATCCTCACACATCGTTGTTTTTTGCCAGTGTTTCATGCGGCAGACCCGCGTGTTTCTTTGAGGGCATCGGAACAGGAAGCGGGCCAACGTGGACTCACAGTTCTGCCGCTCCAGATGGGTCCTGAACATTGCAAACTATTTCCTCCACACAGCCACCAGTCTCTTTTCATCTCTGCCCCATGGCCACAAATAAACAGAACATCTGTGACACATAAATCAAAATGGTTAGAGGAAGAAAGAGCAGAGGAATTTCTAGCATCACGATGTTGCTTTTAGAAAAAAAACTGGGATTAAAGATGACTGATGGCCTTTTAAACCCATAGTAAGAGCTTTCAGGTTTCTTTCTTGTCTTCTATTTTTCCTGTCATCCCTCTTTGGGCATCACAACACATGCTGGCTGTTAGTGTTCAGAAGTGGGACTACATACACCAATGCTGATTTATTTTGCTGGACAGGTGGAGCGAAATGACACGGGCCTGTCTCAGGATGCTACTGCCCATCACAGCTCCTCTCAGAACTTCTCAGTTTTGATTTAATTCACACCAGGAAGTGTGGCTCAGATGAGACGGGGGGAGCATATGCCTCCCTCACGCAGCAGGCTTCATCCTCACCTCCAGCAGACACAGGCCTCTAAATATAGCCATAATATAGGCTATGCCTTACTGCTGTTACATTTATGCTTGTTAGGAGAGGATTTCACAAAACAATACTTTAAAAATGGAAAACCCTCACTTAGAAAGGGTGACCCTAATTACTTTGCATTAGCAGTGTTGCTGAGAGAGGGATTAGTTCTTTAGTCCTCTTGTTCTGATATAATCATCCCATTAAAGCTCATTCATCACTCAGGTGGTAAACATACAGCCAATGAGCTCTTATAAGAAACACATCTTTCACACATGCAGAAAATAACCTTTTTTCCTGTAACAACAATCTGTTCTTTTAAAAATAACATTTACATAATAGAGCAAGCCTGTCATTGTGTCCCATGCGAGATACATAAGTATCTTTGTTTTTAGTGAACCATAATCTCAGTTGAAACAGTTTTATTGTACTTCTCTTAGTTACATGTATTTTTAGTGGTTTAAATTTATTATTGGTGATTTTTTGTTGTTCCTCTTTTCATTGTCCGTATCAGTAAAATATGTCATTTCAGGGCACTTCCTTTGCAGTCCTACGTTTAGCCATGCATTCTTCTTCTCTGGTTCTTTGTGCGTTCACAGTTTGAACCCTCGCTTTCAGATGATTGGATGTCTGGTGGATCTAAATCAGGACTAATGGTGACCAGACATTTCTGCATAAATGCAGTTTATGGAAGTCATAGTCAATAAATCTCTTATACATTTATTATGGTGTGAATATTGGCTTTGCTCCTTCTGATGATGGTTAAAAGGTATTTTACTTAAACACTACATACTGTCTCATAATGGTTTCTGCATGACTTACTCTGCTTTCCAAACATGCTTGCTTTGCCTTCAAGGAGCCTTAATATCATCAGCCATTCCAGTTTCTGTTCTCCTTTCCTTATTTTGACCATATATATATATATATATATATATATATATGTCTAAAGTAACCTTTCATAGACTCCCTACATGAATGATAAAGCAGCATCTGCAGGTTTTTCCAGATCAGAGCAACGCTACTGTTTCCTCTCTACAAGGCTTCATATTAAAATATACTATCAGATATAAAAACAGACACTCATCTTTCTCCTGAATATTAAATACACTGTGAAGAATTTAACTTTCTTTTTATTTTGAAAAGTAAATATTGCACCCAGTCCCTCTGCACTGGAGGGAAAACTATTCCCAGCAAGACTTGCTGTTCTCTCCATGTTCATTTATTAGGCTGAACTACTCCAGCGACGTTTATTAATTCAACAATAATAACAATAATAATGAGTTTATGGATTTTTTAAATGGCTTTTATTCAGGGTTGCACTGTGGGGTAGTGGCAGCTGACATCACAGCTAGGAGGTTAAAGTCTCGTTTAGGATGTTCAAACAAGGCTTTTCTGTGTGGAGTCTGTACGTTCTCCCTGTGTATTCATCTCTCCTCTCCGGATACACTGCGTTTCCTCTCACCATCCAAAGACATGCATTGTAGGTTTATTGGTTGCTCTGAATCCCTTCTGGGAGTAAATGTGAGAGTCAGTGGTCGTTTGTCTCTCTGAGTTGACTTTGCTGTGAACTGGCCAGTCCAGAGTGCACCCTGCCTCTCACCTGCTAATAGCTGGGAAAGACTGCAGCTTCCTGCAACCCTGAATGGGAATTAGCACAATGGAAAATGGATGGATGGGCGTCTTTTATTCCGCATCATCAAACTGAATAGTTTCCACATCAGAAATAAATTCTTAACTGATCACAAAGCTTCAAACATCTTTTCTCACTATATTTTATATAAAGCTCCAACTCAGTTTATTCCAGATGTTTGCAGTTAGTTGATAAAAACTTATGTTAGGTGCATAAAGATTTATTGGAAAAGCAGATTAACACTGTTTCCTAAATTGAGAATAAATGCACAAAGAATGTCACAATAATATTCATAATCAAATATATTAATCCAGATATGAACATCTACCATATACACTTGAATTGATTGGTGTCATTACAAGTTGTAAGAGTAGATAACAGAGCGTAGCATCTTCTCAGGTTACAGTTTTAGGATGATGGTAACAGCAGGGCTTCAATTGCTGTTTTTTGTGAGCACTTTGCTCTGCTGGGCTCCCACACCACCATGCTGTTGCACACTGAGGGTGCAACATAACAGTACAGCCACCTGGACCCTCACACACACAAGCACAAATGTAAATGTGCATTGGGTTACACATGCACACCCCCTTACACACACACACACACACAAATTCATATCGGACAGATGGCTGTCATACAAGGCTGTATCTGTTAGCAGGTTGAAAGCACTACTTGGCAATGTGTCCCTTTCACACTCCCACCAACCTACACGGGTCATACATCCCATTTCCCCTTAATACCTGACAGCTTGTTCTCACACACACACACACACACACACACACACACACACACACACACACACACACACACACACACACACACAC
>JBAMIG010000025.1:10397104-10412158 GCA_037177335.1 Kiunga ballochi
CGAGTACGGAGGTAAAAAAGCTGCGATAAACATGTAGGAAAGCACAAGACCCCTTGTAAGTCTGTCATCTTGTGAAGCATCCATCCCATAATCCCCCTTTAACCCAACCTTTCTTAATGCTTGAGCTACACTTAAAGCCAGCTGACTGCTTGCTACAGGCAGTAAACAGGTACGGCTCGCGTCGCTGCCTGAGTATGTTGTTATGTTATGGTTGAAAAGAGACCCCGAGTGTGGCTCCAAACCCCATTTACTGGCAGGCAGACAGGCTTAGGTGAATGAGTCATACATCAGTACTGCATTAGCTGGAGAGGCCGTTTCGCAGCACGATGCGAGCCTATAGGGACATTGCAGAGAGCTGGGCTGGCATTAATTCTGTCTGACTTCAGGTTGGGCTCAATAAAGGATTTGATGATGTTCAGTCATTGCACAGGACAGTCCAGTCCACATCAGTCTGTAACTACACATCCATGCACTCATTACATTTTAAAATCAGTTCCAAGTATGTCATTATATAATTTTTAGTTAAATCATGTTTCAACAGTAATAAAATAATGGTATGTGTGTCAAAATGAAAATCTAAAGTAGTGAGAAGGTAGGCTTCAAATATTAATCAAATGTTTAATTAAATATCAGTCATTTCATCTACCAGGGTATTAACCCTAAAATAATTTAAAAAAACCCACTATTTTATGCTATGTCACCACATGTCACATTATCAGATTTCTAAGTCCTGTCTCAGTGTGTAGGACAGACAGAGGGTAGACAAGAGAAAGGACAAAAAGGTTTTAAATTAGCCGTTATATTTTAAAAGTCCACATAGCGACATGCTGCCATTAGCTGGTGACTGCACCGAGGCTGCATGGACATTGAGAATACAGCAAAATGGAGCTATTCTTAGAAAAACTGTGCACGCTTGTATCCGCAGGGGCTCTGGGCTTACACCCTTAAATATATCGTATAACCTTGATAATCTGCATTTATTCACACCCTGATACTTTGTACCTATAAAAAGACCTGCACTGTAATTGTGGTAGACATCTTATGCACCAATTTAAAAGCAGAAAATATCCATTTCCCACCAGGCCGAATAAAAACAGTTGTATATCACACGCATTCACAAGTCAAAAGCAGCAGCAAAGGCAACATGGGCTCCAGTTCAAACACAGTTCAATGTTTGGGAAGGAGAATAAGCTTTTGGCTGGCGGACTTCAGCTCTCTGTCAAAGGTCTCTACAAACACCAAACAGGACTAAATCTGTTTGCATTTAAATATATTTTTTACTCATTTTTTTTTTTTTATTATTTGTTTCAATAGTTATTTGACAAACATGGTCATTTAATCCACTAATCATTAGGATCATAGCCCATAATAAAGCTCATACCTTTAGACCTGTTCCCTCATCTTTTAAAGGAGTGACCGCAAAATACATTTACACATATTATTATTATTATCATTATTATTATTATTATTATTAAGGAAGACTGTTTAAGACTGTATTTATGGCTTGTGTTGAAAATAAAATCTACCAAAATGTGATTTTGTGGCTGATGCAGCTGCCGTTAATAATTAGATGCCATTGGTTTCATCCATCTAAGAAAGTTTCACTTTCAAGCCTCACAAAGTCTCTTCTGGCCATCTGCAAAAATACAAAAAGTAAAGGTAAACTTACAGAAAGCTGGATGTGAAAACAAAGCAGGGAGGCACAGCAGGGGCTCCAACCAAAGAAAAGGAGAAAAAAGGAGTAAATAAACACAAAGAGGGGCTGACAGGACACAGGTGGCAACAATCAAGACAGAGCAGGCAATCACAGACATGAAGCCAGACGTCACGCCGGGGAAATATGGAAGACAAAACAGAAGCAATATAGCAACAAAGCAACGTTCTCAGAAAGATATAACTAAAAAAGACTCAGATGAAGCCTATAAAATATTACAGGACACTATATGCATCAGAAAAATGGCTGAAATGATATCACTGTGCTGCTTATCCCATCGCATGGCTCCCCCTTCAACCCAGCCACTCATCATACTCATCAGACCTTTAACACCTGAACACCTGGGCAGAAACATTCACTTTTTATAATGTGAAAACTTTATTTGTTCTTTTAACAAAACATACAGAAAAAAGCAATAGATGTTTCTGTATATTTTCTATTTATTACCACCTAATGGGTCAAAATACTTACAGAGTAATCAGCCAGCTGATCTCCAGCAGGGTGCAGGAGTCCAGCATCACATGGTGAAAAGTTTCTACCATAAAGTGATGCAAAATATCCCAGAAACAGGAAGTATCAAACAGCATTCATTAGGCTAGAAGGGGTTAATAATCTGGTATGTTGCATGATAGTAATGTAAAATGTTTGGTGTAAATGTTTTTCTCAGTCAACTTTTTTAGAATCACAGAAATCATTTTAATAATTTGATTGATGTAAGGAGAGAAATGTTTAAATGGCAGAAGATTGGTCAAAAATACTGTAAAAAAACCAGCTTAACAGGGATACGAGATGCTCACCAAACAGTTTCACCTTCAGAATCACAGAGGCTCACATGAACAATAAGTACCAGAACCATGCATCCATGCTTCACACAGCCTTTGGGATGATCCTACAGAGTGAAACCTTGGCTGACTTAAGAAAACATCTGGACTCCCAGATGTGAGCCAAGAATAGAAAACTCGTGTGTTTTCCTCGTGCTGTCCCGTCTCAATCCAACTGTGACAACGCAGCTAATTACTGAACCTCTGATGCTGCACACATCGCTGACAGTCTTGTTAGCCCCTGATTTAGGCTTTTAATTGAATCTGGCATATCAGCATCATCTGGCTCATACTACGTTTATTTGGCTGCTCATATGAGCCAGCAGCTCACTTTGACTTAGTTCAAAACTACAAGTCTGTCTTGAAAATAGTCTCACCAGATTTCAGAGGCCTTTTGATCTCAGCCTGGTTGCACTGCACGCTGCATGCATCTACATGCAGCATTATCTGGGCTGATTTCCTGTTCAAGCAGTGCAAAAGCAGGTTTAGGTGAAAAAAGGAGAAAAAGGAGATCTAGATGTCTGCCTGCACAAAATACACAGAACTCTTTGTATCATTTCATCTTGAATGCTGCTTCCTTCACTTCAGGGTTGATTGTGAACATTTACATATTTTTGCTGACGTGTTTGAGACTGAGCATTCTGAGGATAAAAACAGTTTCTTGTCCGTTAAAGCTGGAAAATCGTCTCTGGAAAAGCTTCATAATCCGCTGCAGACGTGTTAAAATAATCCGTTGGAAGTGTTCGAAATGCATATTCAGTTTCCTGCCAAGTTAGATAAGAAGACTGATTTGTAAACACGAACACAAAGGTAGCTGCCAGGTATCTTCCCGCCAAATAATGTGGCATCTGTGATAAACTATGATATTAAAATGACCATATGGTTGTGAAAAAAAGTGCAACATTGAGAGAGCTCCCAGAGAGCAGGGAGATTGTGCGTGCCGGCCGGGCAGTTAAACGGCCACTAAACGTCCTTGTAATTTGGGATAATGAATTTGACATTTCAATGTCGGACATGCTGCGAGTCACAGCAAGCTGGACTCCTGGAAAGCAGAAGAAATCTGTCCAATGCTGCTGCTGAAACACTAACCTCTTCCATTCTGCTTCCTACAATCACTTTGAGTGATTATCTAATTATCTATCTAAGCATCAGAAACATGAGCAGATCTAATGGGAATATTTTAGATCACCTTAAATGATGTGATATGATCTTGACCATCTTCATCTTGCAGCACAGCAGAATCTTCCTCCACGTCTTTCTGCCTGTTTGTGACTGATCTTCAGGTTGCTTTCTGGTCCATACTCCAGATGATTTCCCATCATAGGGGAGATCCATCATTCCATAAAAGCTGTCCATCCCAGCTCCTCACTCATTTGGCGTATCTCATCTTTTCATCTCTCATCTTCAGGATCGGCTTCTCCTCAGCCACTCGTTCATCAACACCATGTCTGTGTAGATGAACCGCTGAAGGTTCAGACGCATCTTTCAGGGATTAGTTTCAGGTCTTTGCAGGATTTTTTTTTACTGATTCTGCCTTCTGTTAATTTAATCTTATAAATAAATGTACTCCACAGCAGGCACTATACTGATCAGTCATTGAGCTTAGAGACAGAAACAGAGTAAAGAATGGGTGTGTGCACGTGTCTGTGCAGTCTGACTCAGCTTATCCACACAGGCCTGAGAGGTGGCTGGCTGGTTTATTACCTAATCCAGTTTAGGAGATGAATCTGGCCGCATAATCTAATATACGTATAAATGATTCCTGCTATATACAACCTTTTCACTGCAGCTTGCAGGCTAGCAATGGAAAAATGCATCCACACAAAGCATTATTGATGTTTTTTCATTAATACCACCAATAAGCTCGCAGTAATGCTGTAAAATTCAACTTAAGAACAGCAATACAGGGTATTGTGGTTTGTAGCATGCTCCTCCTTGCTTTCCTTCTGTGAAGAGCATGTTTTTATTATGTTCTCATCATTTTTTAAGGTCTTCCCAAACCTTGCTCAGACATGAACCAAGTATCAGCTCACTGAACAAGACAAATACCCCAGCAGTGAACGCATCCACCAGATCAATAGGTCGAACCCAGGTGAAAACTCAGGATGTCACCTATTGTTTAAAATCTCCTCTTGACTCCTTCTCAATCCTCTGAAACGTATAGACCCAATATTAGCAAACACATGCCAACAAGAACAGGCTCTGTTTACAGTGTGAAGTCAGTTGTGATGAAATGTCTCCATATCTACGGTTTTCTCTTTGAATATCATCAAATATATCACACCTCCATACATTTTGTAGCCTTTATTAACATTGCTTAATCATAGACAGCGTTATTTGATCAGTTTATTATTAGTTTGTTCTAACATGAGGCACATGTGGAATAACAAAGCAATACAACAGCATCAGTGGGTCTTTTTAACATCCTGTAGAGACGCTTCAGGATATCCTGACTTTTATAGTTAATATCAACAAAATGTTTCCAAAATCTCTCTTTAAGGCACAATGTTATGAATAAAAGCAGCACATAACCTTTCACCAAAAACACATTGAAAGTGATTTCCTTTATTGACTTCCCATCAATAATAAAACAAAATGTATTTAGTAGAAAAAAAAAACTGCCCCAAAATGAAGGAACTTATTTTTACTCACACATTGTTTTATATAGATCCCAGTACTGTGTACCAGTATAGTATAGTTGGCAGTTCTGAAGCTTGTAAATGTGAGCAAAGATTTATCAGGGTAGAGTTTCACTTTTTTTCTGCGTGTTTAGATGTTTTTTTTTAACCAAACTCATGTTTTAGCTATGAGCGTACTAGTTTAATACCCTGCCCAGTGTCCAAAACGGCTGGAGGGAACCAGGCTAGTTTACACCTGCGGAAGCAGCGCAGACACACGCTGCACAACCAGAACAGGTTGAGGCCACAGCACCAGTTGGACAGGTGCACCATAGGATATGTGAGCTTGGGGAAGTGGGTCTTCCAGTGCTTGGCTATGTCGCTCCCAGTAGGAAGGTGAAGCGTGTAATCGCTCCAGCGTTTAGACACACCATACATCGCTGTCACAGTCCTTCCATTTTCAGACCAATGGATGTCACATTTAGGGTTGCAGTTAAACTCAACCCATTGTGAAGTGAAGTCCCCAAGCAGAGGGCTGTTTCCAGGCTCCAGGTCCAGCTGAGAGGCTGCAGGCTCAGCCCCCTGTATCGCCACATAGATGCCCTCTACCTTGTGCACTTCTTTGACCCATGGGAGGGAGTTCTCAGTGTCCAGGACGACAATGAGACGAGAAGAATTGCTCACGTTCTTCTCCTTCCAGATCTCCAGCAAGTGGGCAAAGTGGAGACTCTCACCTCCTGCAGTAAAACATAGTGAACACATGGAAGTGTTGGAAATAATGACATGCGGCGCCCAAATGTGACACAATGTCTTCAATAACTTGATCTAAGTTATATCTGCATTTCTAACATCTTTTATCTAAAACATCTTTACAACTATATATATTATATATACTAAGTTTATAAAAAAAAGTGAGATTTTAGGAGAAGCACTGGTGATTTTGTGACAAACAAATAAATAAATAGGCAGGAGAGGGTAAATACATACAGCTTGGAAGCAGAATTTAGCTGCAGTGTTTTTTCTTTCTATGAGCTCCACAATGGATCAATTTCTAATTAGGCAAAAGGGGAAAAATGAAGAGACACAAAAAGCTGCAACCAGTGAGGAAAACGATGAGTCAGAGCACATTAACTGAAAAACAGATGTGCAGACGTCACAGAGGGAACAAACAGGGAGACGTGTTATAAAGAAAAACTAAAGGTAGAAGCTGTAAAAAGAAAATGATGACTGGGATGATTTTGATCCGTATCATGTTAACATTGTAAAAACACAGGGCCGGTTTCACTAACATCACACAGAGCAGCGTTTTAAAGCTCCACAGTTAATAAAGCAAAACAGTTTATCCTCTGTATGCAGATTTTCACACCAAAGCACCTTCAGATTACTTCTGATGTCATGAAGCGATGGGTCCAAACCCACCACAGAAAGGGAGGTCATTTGTGTTGGGTTTACTTCTTCTTTCCCTAAATTGGTGTTATGCATTAATGATTAGGTTTTATTAGGAGCTGTAACTAGTAAGGACTGCTCTTCCATTGAGCATCACAGATAAACACAGAGGCCTAAATTCCCTGCTATATTCTCTGACCTTCTTAGCAAGAGTTTCTTAGTGGTGTGGATGGTCCCGTTCTTTAACACTAGTCATTTTTACACTTTATTTACACTGTCAGTGACCTTAGTAGCATGTGGAAGATCCATACGCAGCCACGGCAGCATGGAACCTCCTCCTCATAACGGCCACATTATGGGATGGCATCCCATCCCTGTACCACGGTGTGGTTGCACTAGTCCCAAACAGCAAATATGAACTAACTCACATTCTGGAGATATGAGATCAATGTTGGCTCCAGAATCTTATTCCCATACCAGTGACCTGGTCACCATGCAAGTTTGCAATGTGGTGATGCAACACCTGGAAAAACCCCCAATGCCAGGTAAGCATTGACATGGAAAAAGGACATTACATGGACTGGGTTATACAATGCTAACTAGTCATTTCTGAAAGCAGGTAAACAAGCAGAACTATAATAAATATAGTGTGTGTGGCTCTCACCTGCCAGAGCCCAGGCTCCTGAGCCTTTGTGTGTGTGTCCACTGTAGAAAATCAGATATGTGTCATGGCGTGGCCCGTCTGCGGTTCGAAGCTCCAGGAAGTTGCGCAGCTTGTTCAGCGTCGCCTCCAGGGTGACACCGCTAGTGGAGTAGTCACAGCCGAAGGTCTGGATCATGTGGTGAGAGAAAAGGCGCTGCATGTTGTTCAGCATGCCTGTTGAGCGCAGATTCAGCTCCTGGACATGCTCAGCTGGTAGGAGAGCAGGCTGGCCAGCAGCACTGAGCAGGAAAGGAAAATGATAAGCTGGGAGAAAAACTTGGCTATTTATCTTCTTTATCTGGTCAAAGGAAGACTTAAGTTTGCTAGCTTGTCAGAAGAAGAAGGGGTGGAAGAGAGACAAGACACACAACCAAACAATACATGTATGACTGTGAGGTGTTGTTTTTTACCCCTTATTTTTTTATTGATAGTACGATAGATTGACACCACGGTGCAGAAGCTGTCTCTGATACCGAGGACAGAGGAGACAGATTGGAGAGGGTGAGAGGAGGGGAAAAGGCGATGAAAGAGGAGGAGAGACGGGCATCACCGCTGCAGGAAAGATGGGAGAGTGACAAGAACCGAGGACAAAGATAGTTGAGGATAAATATATTTTATAAGAAAGTATGGAGCCCTGCTCCACGGTAACAAGCAGAGGAGAAGACACACACAGCAAGTCAAGGCTATAAACTATTCATTTCATCTCTGGGTTTGATACAATTCATGTCCACCTGGATGATAAAGTCATGCTTCACACCATCACATGGTCCTTCTATCACCTCCAACACCGGCAGAGATACTGCAGGAGTTTAACTAACAGAGGAATAAAACAGGTGGTGTTCTGCGCATCACTTCTCTAAAGTCACTTTTCATTTCTACATCTTTTCCATTTAACGTAATGACAGTAAAACTCCACATAATCCTGCCATGAAGCTGCTTTACACTGGGTCCTGAAACCTGAGCCCATCATTCTCTGAAACCAGTTTAATCTTTCCACAGGAGAAAACTCTTCTAGTTTGGGATTCTGACCACATCTCCCCCTGTGACACCATCTCTTTCATCCTATAAAAAAAATCCAGCCCTTTTCTCCAAATCCCTCACCGAGCTTCATCTCCTCCCACCTCTCTATCAAAATCCCTCCAGTTCCTTTGCTCCCAGTCCCTTCTTGCTTTAACCATCACCTTTTTCTCAGTATTTACCAGTTACCCAGTTCTCCCCTTGTGATTATCTCGTGTTTTTTTTCACCCTACCTGTTTTACCTCACTAGTTTCTGCTTTCTCATCCCTCTGATGTCCCTGAAGGGATGCTATCATCTGAAAACTGGACCCACAGCCATCAAACAGCTGATTATACATTGCTGCATTCTCATCATGCTCTCTCATCATCCTCCCTATGGATCCGGCAGATACAGCCTTGCATACTGAGCATCTACAGTTCAAGTAGGACTTGAATTTAATATTACCTGCAGGTTTAAACAGCAGTGAGGCTGGCATGCCCACTGAATGTGTTATCTATTGACTGAAAGAGTGAGAAATAGTTCAGAAAATGCTTCAGATGTGCAGACAGCTGAGGTGCTTTTGTATGAGGAGATAACAGAGTATTTCTGATGGTTTTTATTAGCTATGTTGACATCCTAAATAAAAAGCTAGCAGCTGTATTTAGCACTAACTGCAGCAGCTGAACAACTTTGTATGCTGTGGAAAAATCCCTGAAGGGCCCAAACATTAAGGCCCTGTTTATGTGTATATATGCACCTATTTATCCAGCTGGGTTTGTGTTAAGTGAGAGGGCAGTGATGATGTGGATGCCAATCAGCTAAAAGTACTTCTGCTCATTATCATATCTATATATTCTGCATGCTGCTGCATAGGTTTGGTTCATTTGGATGGCAAGAGCATGTTTTTGAGATACGAATCTAAAATGTATAATAATCATTCACAAATAGTTGAAACTCTTGTACTGTTTTACCCACAAAACACTGATTAACTGTAATCTGCTTCAGTAAAATCATCCTAAAATGCTTACATATAGCAAACCCATAGTAACCTGGGAACCCTTCCAGAGCCACGTGGAAAAAATGTTACATTTTTACCTATTTTTTCAATTTTCCCACTAAAATACAGTAAAGTGTTACTGAAATCCAGGAACAGATTGAAACACAAAAACAGGCAGTGTGTGTAGACGACTGCAGTAAAGCTTTATCACATCCCACTTCCATCTGAACAGCCATGACACAAAATAAATACAGAATTTACACAATACTCAGAACCCTAAAAACTGTTATTCTTCATGTACACATTTACACTTATACATAAAATCAGTGTTTAAACTTGATGCATGGATCCTGAAGCAGCTAGAGAGAAACTTCTTTTTGTAAGCCATGACATGGAAGCTCCCGTAGTTTCAACCGGGACATAAACCAAAAGGAAAGAAAACCAGGAGATATATTTTAAAACCCTTCCTTCGCCAGGACATGAAAAGTCTTGGCTGTTTTGTTATTTCAGGTTAATTCTGTGGCAGACATATTTAAAATGACAATTACAAAGTAGTTTTGGAAAGTCAAGGGACACAGACTAACTGAACAGTGTCAAGAATAATCTGTCCCATAAGCGCCACATCAAATAAAGGAGGGGAAGAAAGGATGAGCTATATTAAAGTTTCATAGTGATGACTGAACCAGTGATATATACACCGTGAGCATTGTTACTACTGCAGTTTCATATGTGTCATTTCCTTCCTTTTCCAAGGTTCAGACTAGAAAATAAGCAGTACCTGGCATAAGATGTGGGTATAACCAGTGCATAACCAACGCAGGTTCCCCCGAGGCAGCTGCCAAGCTCGTGGAACAAGCCGTGGGCCAGAGACTCCAAGGGAAGCACGACCAGCAGAGCACTGAGGAAAAGACCATTGGAGGGCTGCAAACAATCACAGTCATGTTCACCTACAGCTTATAGCAGAATAACCTGCCTTACTTAAATCATGTTAACATTGTGTGGCAGTTATGGGATGGACAGTGTGCCATTATCACAGGACATAACATCTAACTAAACGTAAAAACAACGTTGAGTTAAGCAGAAGACAGACATGAATTACAAATACAAAAAATAACCAATTCTGCAGATTAGTAAATAAAACACAATAATGCTCTAATGGACATGGACATGGACATGGACAATGCAAACCAGAACACATCTTTGCCAGCAGTTGTCCTTGCTAACCCACACAGCTTAAGTAATTATCCAAAGGATGGCTGTAAAAGTGATGCACCATCAAAGAATCAATAAAATTACAAGAAAAACAAATAAGTCAAAGTCTCTATTTTGGACCTGCTGCTTAGCTATTGACCCAAATGTCCCCTGTCTCATATGATCATTCATATCCTATCCACTAAAATGGCTGAACTAGTGCTGTGATTCCAACCAGATCTGTGTTTGGACATATTTTAGTTTTAGGTGGTCTAAGCCAACAGACCCTCATCTCTAATGTAATGATAGCTTTAAAACTGACAGGATTTTCTGTTTGAGGCTGAATAATCTTTAGGTTTTAAAATGTGAAAATTGTGAGCATGCACCATATCTGCAGTGGTGAGAGGAAAACAATATTCATTCACTGATGATAGATTTAAATTATCTTCTGAGGTGAGAACTGAAAAATACTATCAAGTATCTACAAAAATACTTTAATGTTGAATATTACATTCTTAAGCATATATTCAAATATCTTGCTATTAAAGTGTCATGTTATAACTTTAATAACCTGCTTCCACATGTATTTATGATGCACTTCCATAAACGGCTGCTACAGGTAGGTTTTGGTTTGATCATGTCTCCCCTTCACTGAAAGGCTTGCAACACACCTGATGCAGATCAAATGAATCCTTCATGTAAAGTCATTGATTTGAGTCTGCTGTATTGGAGCATGGTGGATACACCTCTGGGTTAGGGGAAGATGTTAATGGATGATTTCCCATCAGGAGATTAGTACTCATCATTAAAATGTTACCATAAAGGACAGTTCTACTTTTAGGAAAATGCATGGAAAACCACCTAATAATATTGATATTTTTCTTAATTCTCATAGTGCTACAGGAAGCAGCATGAGCTAAAATGAGTTAAAGCATCAGCTTATAGAAAAGCCTTCCTAACAGAAAGGTTTTTAGATGTTTTTGAATGATCCCACAGTCTGCAGACTTCTCACATGATCAGGCAAAGCATTGCACCGCCGTGTCCTCCCATTGTGCTCAGTTTGGTCCTGGGTGAGGAAAGGCAGCTTGAAATCAGTGGACCAAAGACAACAAATGCAGATGTATGGGGACAGTCCCTCTGCTATGTATCCTGGGGCATGGGCATGCAGACTTTGGAGGGTTAACTAGCAGATCTATCCACTGCTGGACAGGAAGCTAGTGCAGGGACAGCAAGACAGGACACCTCATCAGGATACAGCATAGTTCTGGATGAGTCCTGAACTCCTGCCTGCAGTCCCGATGAGGAGCGCATAAAAACCCAACACTGCACCTCTACAAACTGATATTTGCTTCACTGCACATATTAATTCATATCCATTTGTTTGATGTATACTTGGAACGACACACCTTTAAGTTAATAGCAGTGTATATGTATTTACTTGACTTAGAAATAATTTATGTTCCTCTTAAGTGTATAACGCCTGATTCTCCAACGTCCTACAGAACGGCACTAAAAGGAGATAAATCACATGAGCCTTTATAATTAAATGTAATCCACTAGTGCTTTTCACAGACTCAGAGATGATTTGCTATAGTTGCTACAAAGGTCTCATGAGGAGCTCTCATAACAGTACTGCGTTCAAAAACCTGATTTCTGATCAGGGAAGCCACTTTTATGCAGTCATTCAATCCAGACTTTAAATATATATCCACACTGAGTCTAAAACTAAAAGGTAGACATAAAGAATAAAAAGATGAAAACAGGAAACGGCAAGCCTCTTAAGTTTTTCCAGTAAATGATCTAAAACTAAATAAACCAGTTTATCATGATACAAAGGATCTTAATGTTCACATTGTAATGAATCAATACTTCTCTAATTAGCCTACTTATTCTCACAAAGGTTTGGAGTTACTGCTGAGCCTGCATCTGAGTGTACCAACACTGCTGTTGTCCTCTGTGTGAGTACTTCAGGTATAGTATTTTACATTTATCACATTTCAACAGCACTGGCAAATCAGAAGCTAAAAAAAGCCCATAAACCCACACGGCTCCTTCTGCCTCGGGCACATTTGCATTTGGCATCAACAATGTGCACATCTTAAATTAGGGCTCGGGCCCATGAGACGCTTACAAGGTAAATGCCTAATAAGGCTAAATAAGTTATCGCTGCTCTTTATGCAAGAAGATGGGGATATTAAAGTGCTAATTAAATTTGTTTCACTTGAGAGCAGAAATGCTTTAGATTTGGTAGCAACAACTAAAGGCACACAGTCACTGGCATCTCTACGGGGATTGATCGAAGCGATTTATGAGGTGTTCCAGGTCATTCTTAACTTACTAAATGCAACCAAAAGATTTCTCTGCAACAAAAGACACAACAATGATGCTGCTTGCAAGACTTGGAGAAATGTGATGATGCTCATTGCATACACTGGACACTGAATGAAATGCCATGTTAAAATATAAATATGTTAAAATAATAGGAATAATTTTAACATCAGCAGCAGAATTATGCAATGCATCCTACCTGCCAGGACACAGCTCCCAGTATTACTGTTGACAGGAGACTAAAGAAGGCCAGGCGTTCGGAAATTAGGCAGAAGTGTCGGATGCCACGGGAAGCCATGACTTGGTCCAAACTCCGGCTACTTGATCGATGAGCTCGCCAAGCCTGCTGGCACTCACTCAGCTTGGTATGAAAGCCCCAAATTGTAATAAGTGAAATTATGTGGCAGATGGCCCAGAAAAGGCCGAACAGGCAAAATCCTGGGATGACCAGATACCAGAGCTCCAAGTGGCCAAGCTGTGTGACACATGAGAAAAATAACTACAATTGTTCTTTTTACGAGCAGCTTTCTTTCATTCATGCACAATACCTTCAGAGCAGCGAAGACGAAGAATGCCAGCTCAGTGAAACACAGAGGAAACAGGGACAGCCTTCTCCACACCTTGCCCAAAGACAGCACTGGCATCCAGCGCTCGCTGGGTCCCAGCCCGCTGAAGTACACATCCAAAACAGGCTCACACAACAGCCTGCCGAGATAGTAGCCTAAGGCCCACGGGTTAGCTGGGATGTCTAAGGCCTGGAAAAATGCAAGTGAAGTAATCAAGGCAAAACTGATCAGGTTGGGTAGAGCGAGGAGCGATTTCATCCTCAAGTCCACAATGAGAGCCCCAAGTCCCACAACTAACCCTATTATGGCCACTGACTTATGGAAAAGCATGGTTGTACTGGCTATCCCAAATCCCAGGAGCTCCAACCATTCAGCTGATATTAGCAGGACTGGTTTGTGGTGGATGGAGGTGCATATGCGCTCAGTTACGGCCCATACTGCTTTCATCAGCACACTGGCTACAAGCATATAGTTGGTGACCAGTTCTTTGACGTTTGAGCTCAAACTGGGGCTGTTCAGGAAGCAGAGGAGTCCGAGCAGAAAGCCACACCACAGATGGAACAAGCTACGGCTGGCTTTCTCCATTGCAAAGTAGTAATGGAGAATACTGGCAATTCCCAGCACAAAGAGTCCTAAGATGAAGATGACCAGAATCATCGGCTCATCTGTCACCTCCCAGCGTACATACATGCCAACGCATATGGCTACAAGAAGATTGATAGTGGACAGGTAGCCCAGGCAACAGACAGATGTAAACATGTCCATCCCTTTTTGTCCCCTGGGTGTCAGCTCCTCTTCCTCCTCTTCTCGCTCCATTGCTGACTGGATATTAACTTATCCAAATAAAAGTAGAAGCCTTTCACTTTACTTCACTCATCCTCTGAGGACATGCAAATGGAGGACTGTGCCTCTTGTAGATCTTCAAAAATCAACCCCTGTGAACAAAAAAGCATGGTTACTCAGGTTATGTGGGAGTTTGGTCACAAAGCAATGTCTGGTGTGCAGAATATGCTTCTAATGCTAATATTTTAATCTATTACTCTGTTAATTGTGTTAATGCTTGTTCAATGTCCAATTAAAACAGTTAAAAGAAGCATAACCGACAAGATAAACAAAACAATGAGTGTGCTAAAGGGAAAAGACCAATAAACACTTATAGTGCTGCAGTCCTGCTGACAGTTTGTGACGATGTGGCACTAAGGCTAAAACTTTGCTAACTTAATTAGCTTCCTGCTAACTCTGCGGACATTTACTGCCTAAATAAAGCAAACAACACTCAGTGACAAACTACTACAACCAACGCTACAAAGTGGTGATTAAAACAATCGTTTTATGTAAAAATGTAAACGTCAAATAGTGCTTACATGTTGTTTGGTTGTCAGCAGCCCTGCTTCCGGATTCCAAACAACAGCACGTCGCGAGGGACAAAAATATTAAGGTTTCGCTTTTCACAGTTAAACAATTTCATTTTATTTCCCCTGCTTGCTTTGAAAACCAATGAGTCATGGAAGCGCTTATTAGACAATCTCACTGTCTATGTTTAAAAAAGAGAATTAATACTGCCCTTTTTAGCCTATTTCATTATTAATTTGTGATTTAGTGTTTTATTTGAAATTATTTGTGTTTTTTTTAAATCTCTTCTTTGTGGTTTTGTGTATTTGACCTTTTTAAACATTTTTACTGTCCCTCTATCTATCCATCCATCCATCCATCCATCCATCCATCCATCCATC
>JBAMIG010000025.1:10413776-10425084 GCA_037177335.1 Kiunga ballochi
ATATATATCAGTCTGCCCTAAAATTTCAATCAGAGGTAGATATAGTGTACTGGCTTGCTTTGGTGGTGGCATCTGTTTGTGTGCTACATCATTCCTTCAAACATGGCAGAAGACAGAGCGCTGTGGAATCCACTGCAGGAAATTAAGGAACCCAGAAACATGATTTAGTGCCTTAGAAAATTACACATGCAGTCTCCAAACAATATACAAATCTTGTTATGCATCACTAGGCATAGATCCCAAAAATCACAAGACAGTAGCAAACATTTTGAATTAGAAAGAAGTGTTTTGGCGGCACATATTGGTCCTGCACAAAATCTGATCATTGTAGATTTATGTCCAAGAGGACACAACTTGTATTTTTACTGAGGTATGCAGTTCAAATTTAAGTTGGGAAAACTAAAAGGTATTTCACATCTATATAGACAATCAATCATTAAAGGACGTGTTAAAAAATAGCAATTCTACTGATGTCTGACAAAACAAACTAATTCCTTTTAAAATGAGTGACGACAGGCTAGAGAGGTGTGCTTGTGGGGCAAGTACCAAAACACAGGAATACACGTGTGATTGAACATCTCTAAAATTATAAACTATTGTGCAATGAGATGCTGCAAGTAAATAATACAACAAACAGAAACTGGGTTTGTCAATAAACAGGGAATTATTACAGCTTCAACCGATTCCTTTCTGATCAACTTATTGTTTTATAAATACTAAGTGATAAAATACTCATTGTATAAATACTCATGATGGGTAGCTGGAACCCATCCCAGCAGTCACTGGGTGTAAGGCGGTGTACGGACATGTCACCAGTCCCAGGTTCAACACACAGAGACAACCAGTCCCACAAACAATCACTCCTAAGGACAATGCTGAAGCCACAAAAGAAGCTGTCTATGTCAAAACACAGAGTTTACATTAATTAAACATATACAATACAGATTTAGTATTTTTCCACTGCTGGTTTAACAAACCCTTGCACGTCGAATCCCATGACCTAGGCATTTCATAGGATGAATGAGATATTCTTATTTGGTTCAGTCTCTGACTGAGGAAACCTTTATGTGTGAAGTGAAGGTGAATGAAATGTAGATAAATATAGGACACTATCGTTCATCTGAATAACGCAGAGGACACCTTCACTCTAGTGTCACATACACCACCTTCACATGCATAACTACACACACACATGGAAGTTGGTTTGGAATAAATGAATATTAAAAATATTTGTATTCAAATGAGACTTCCACCGTACAAATAATTGAACTCATTTTAGGATTACGGTATTTGAAATGGTTATAAAATAGCATTTCTCTTTGGCCTGATATGAGATGCAACCTTTAAATTGAATTTATTTATCTTATTTTTTACATATTAAAAGTAGATCAACATTAATAATACTGGAAATTATTCACCATTCTAACAGAGATATCCTGAAATCTGAGCTCAGATCTAAGAAGCTTCCAAACCTTATAGAGCTGAAGGGAAAATGATATGTTAGGCTCTGTGAGGATCACAGTGCAAATGTCTTAGAAGTTGGTATTTAATTACAGAATACCTTTTTTCTATCTTTGATCTCAGCAGTTTAGTTTGGTTGAGAGAAATTGACACATGAACTAATTTTACATAAAAGACACGTCTTCTTATTGGCAACACGACATGCATTGCTTCTGGCATTGTACTGTTTTCCATGCCTTCTTATTATTACACTGCAAGAAACACACTGGGTCAGGAGAGGCCTGTTTAAACAGTCGGCTGCACCTGAAGTGGCCAAGGGATTTAATACACTTCCTTGGTTTTAAAAAGAAAGATCAAAAGTAAATCATACTTATTGGACAGTAGTCTGACTCTTTCTAAACTCCTATCAGCAATTTGCATGTGAACATGTGGTATTTTCCCCCTGTGAGACAGGAAGCACACAGAAAGCTGCAAAGAGAGGACATAAAGATAAGTCCACCTGTCTTGATTATTGCTGTAAGGATACTAAATTCACCTCTCTCAGTCCTTTTTTTGCTCCAAACCCAGCTGCTTTAACAGAAAGACAATGTCTCATCTGCTTCAACATTGTGTCATTTACTCTGGGACCAATTCAAACAGAAATATCATTGCTTTATCTTCTGTCAACATCTCAGAAATAAGTCCAGCACTAAAGATAAAATATGCAAAGACAATGTCCTCTATGTCCCAGTCTCAATAAGCGAGGATGAAATGAGATTTCAAATGTAAAATGTTTCTTTCATAAGGAATTTTAGGAGGGTTGATGTAAAAAAATAAGAACAAAAGTAGACATTTCTCTGCTAGATATTAGCGTTCACCTGGAAACTACAGAGATGTTCAGCTTCTCTGTGAACATAAACTCTGAATATAACTACCAGTTGAGAGCAATCATACATTAGCAATCTAATTTAGGCCTTGCCTGAGATCACCCAGTGAAGCGGCAATGGCTTTTTAATAACCCGACCTGTTCAGTCCCACTGAGCTGTGACGATGAAAAGTCTGACTCATTAATTGCACCAACAGGGGGAAAATTATGCTTCCAATAATTAATCTGTTTGTGCCACTGTAAGAAACGCTATGGATGCCTTTAAAGTCTATGTTGCACCTCTGCAAAATGGCTTTCATAGCATGATCAACTGAGTTGGTGATAATGGCATTGTTCATTAAACACACACTGTTTCACAATGAGGGATTTCATTTCAAACTCTAATGTGCTCGTCTTGTAATTGGCCTGTATCAGTCAGGAGTTTGTCAAACGTGAACACCGTCCAGTTGCTTCAGTGCCCTGGACACCAGGGAGGAAACTGTGGTCAGAATAAAGGGGTTTGTGCTGAGGGAGAATGTGGAAAAGGAAAGGGGAAGCATCAAAGAGTCTTGCTGTGCTTTCTCAGGTTTAACAAATCAGCATCTGTTTGCCACTCTGCCTGCCAAAAACCTGCTGACTCCTCCAACCGAATAGAGAGAGTCATCACAGTGGAACAATGTGGGTTTGATGCATCCTGAATGCAACACATTTTTAAATAAAAGTCAGTTATTTATAAAGAATAGCCCTCATTTTACCTGTAGGAATGATTAGAAGAAAGCTTAGTGCTGTCTGAAAGGATGCAGCTTTAATTGGTCATAAATTTCAATCAACCACAGAGGAAAATGTTTCAAATATCCATGAAACTCAATTATTTTGAAGTATGTACTTCAGCTGTGTTTAAATTAGAAGCCAACAGTAATCTTCTCAACAGAGGTTTGAAGTGATTTTAACATTTTTATTTTATTTTCAAAGTACCATCTTCTTTTTAAAGAGCAAGTCATCAGTTCATGTTTTGAATTATACTATCCTGATAAGTTAGCATGCAAACATTTGCATTTAGCTAATGCAGTGCTTTCACCACCATTATTATACCTATAATATAGTATGCATTGTTAATAATATGTATTTTTATGCTTGGGTGATTTCCTCCCATTTACCTGGAATTCAGAGCCATTCCTTTAAACTGTCTAATATGTTGTCCATGGTCATGTTTTTTTTTTTATATCATGCTTATTTTCTCAAATTTAGCACACAAATATGACAATATCACATAAATCCATGTCAAGTTTGTTGCATAATTTTTTTAATCAATAATTATCACATTTATGACCATTTCTGTGCCTGTTTATTTAAGTTATATAATAGTCAAGAGTCTCTGTTGTATTGTAATTTCTTTTCCTGACATCTTATCCTTAATATCAAGCCAAACTGTAATGATTTCAAACACCAGTTTTCAAAGGGTGAACAGGTCAACAATCTAAATCTTGTATTGTTATTCTATTTTTTCCCAACAGACCTGTTACAGAAGCCTTTACAGTAAATACTTTTTGCCTCATTATGTGAAGAGTGAAAACAGAGCAAAGAATGAGTCAAGTTTAGAGACACATGACTGAAGAGTGTCAGCACACAGGAAGGATTTGCAACAATGTGAAGATTCAGGTGTCATTTGCAGGATTATCATACATTATCTGCAAGCAAGTGACCAAGGAATGCATATTTACTGCTTATAAGACCAAACACATTGTTGGTTTTGACTGTGTTGCACTAAAGTTGTCTCCACACCATGTGAAATGAAAATCATGGGCATTAGGACACCTTCTGTGCTCTTGGAGGTGATTCATCTCTCAGTGTCGCTTCACAGAGGATACTTGCTTCACACATCTCCCTCTATCCTTCATTGTGTCACTCATGTCATTTTTGTGTCACTCCCTCTCTCACTTGCTTTTAACATTTCACAGAATTAGCTCTCACTTTCTGTCTCCTTCTCCATCTTTGATATAACTCACACAATGCACAAGTGCTCACACAAAGTCAAGGTGAGTGAGTTAAGCACTTTCATGCATCATTAGAGCAGCCATAACTGCTCAGAACCCTTGTCTATACAGGTGCCTGATTAGTGTGAAAATGACTTCTAAAATACATTTACTTTAATGGATTATTACTAAATAAGAGTCACATTGGTGTGTGTGTGAATATATTGTCACCCGAGTTAAGTGCTGAAGACTCGTGATTGAGTCAGCAAAGCTTCATAAATGATCCGTTATGTCCTATAAAAGCCGAAATGTATCTAGATAATTTAGTGGTTTAAAGCAAAAATTAGAAGATTTATTGAGAAAAATTAAGTCAAATACAATCTACAGAAAAGCTTCAATAATTTATACATTTATATATCATATTATATAAATATATTAAAAAATGTATTATATTATATTTATTGCTATTTATAACTTCAATATATATGATCAATAGTTTTTTGTGTCAATCTTGTTTTACCCTTTATTGTGTATTGTTCTATCTTCTAGGAGAAGAAATGTTCACGGACAGAAACAGAAAACTGAATCTGTATTTCAGTTTAAAGATAAAAAGATTTTGTCTAAAAAAGAAGTAATTAAAGAGCATTTTCCCCAGAAGATGTTGATCAATAAAAACTCAAGTCTAAGAGCAAAGTATGTGATAATCTACAAGCTTGCAAAGGAACCCAGAGCATCTTTAAAGCAATTAAAACTTTCCCCCACATAATGAGCTCACCATCGCAGGAACAGACCAACAACAGCGTACACAGAAGGACTGCAAAGTAACCTCATCTCCACAAACAAGAACACTGCTTTAACATTTAATAACACATATTCTGGACACAACACCCTATATAAATATATATACTGTATATATATATATATATATATATATATATATATATACACACACACATATATATATAAATATATATAAATAAATGAAGTATAGCATTTTTTTTTATATCTGCCTTCTGTGACTTTTGTAGGGTTAATAGTTCAGGTTAACTTGTCCAAGCTATGACATTAATGATCTATTATGTCATATTTTCTAGAAATACTACACAAATAATGTAAAATATTTTTTTAAAAAGCCTTTAATATGCTTTTCTAAGATGTCCCACACCACCATTTAACACCCCATTGTAAGGTGTTGTTTTGGTCACCAAAGCTCCAAATGATCCCTGAGTGGATGTGTCTGACACTGTGTAGTGTAATTATGCAGATATGATATGCTTCTCTCCCAAATGTCTAATTTCAGCTCAGACAGCCCAAAGACCACGCTGTGCAAAGAGGCCTCGAGCCCAGAGGCTGCTCAGTCAGCTGTCTGAGGATGCTCTCCTCTTCACAGACTTGGGAAGTGAGGCCAAACTGTGATTACATATTAAATCAGACATTCTTTATTCAGTCAGATTTTTTTGTTACATAAAACTGCTCTTTGCTGTGAGATCATTATTGAGGACACGGACTGTGGAACCAAACCTGCATTGCACAATGCAGCGTCTGCACAAACACAAGCTAAAACTAGCTGTTGATACAGTATGCTAAACAACAGTTCTATCTGCTACAGGCGTCTGTGAACTCTTTCCACTGACATGTAACGGCTTCATTTTTTCATCTGGATCCATTTGTTCAAGCAAACTTTACTATTAAGGTACTAGCAAGGTATTCATACTCATTGATGACTGATATAAAGACTGTCTGATAATGAAACTGAAGTTTAAACAAGCCAATAACTCATCCTGTGTTGATAAATAAATACATTTTCCTTAAACTGCATTCATCATCGTTGACATTTACTGAATTTTTGTAAATGTAGAAATGCAAAAAACTCAGATTGGTTAATGAATGTAAAAGAATCAGTGTTTTCATTAGAATTATCCTGAAATTAGTATCATAGAGAATTATATTTAAGGACTCTGTACCTGCATATGTTTTGCTTCAACCTTGCAGCTTACAGGCCAGCAAGCACTTCTATTTAGCAACAAGAATAAAACTAGTTGACTTATTTCAAGAGGATTCATTTTGCTTTACTGAGTGTTAATATTTCACTGCATGCATATAGTGCATATTTTCCACTTTTTCAGGAAACCTATATGCATATAAACATCAAAAATGCTTATAGGCTGCCCTTACATCATGAAGATTCAGAGGGAATGCTAAATGAGGTAATTAAGCTCGTCAAAGAGCTCCAGAGCGTCGTGATTTCACAAGAGAGCTCATGTGTCGCAACAGTAAAATGACAAGATTCTCACATACTAGCAGATATCATCATTTCCAGAAAATCATTCATTTTTGATGAACGAATAACAAGGTTTTTGTTTTTTAATTCCCTTACATTGCATTAAATGAATGCTCTGTTCTGAAAGAACATGCACTCCTTCTCTGCTGTAGCTGAGATATCAGCGCGACTGTCATGACCGATAAAGTCGCACATGTCAAGCTGCACACATTCATGCATTTACAAACAGAAGGATTTTAAAACAGCAACAAAAGCTTCATGAAACCTCCTTCATCCAGGCTTTGATGAGTCACTCGGACATTGTGAAAATACACAGATGTGCTGTCAGAAGCATTTGGAGTGACACACAAATTGCCCTGAGTCATTCTCCACTCCAAGCTTTGAGTGGCATTAGAAAAGGGATGCCAATCACCAGAGAGATTCATAGAAGAGCGACCAACATGTCGAGCTGTCGCCACGGCAACCTTCCATTGGAAAACCTTCCTGCAACAGCTGTTCAGATCGTGTATGATTAAGCATGTGTTTTAGTCATCGTGAGCTCTCAGCCTATAAGAAGAGGTGGAGGAAGAGGCGAGGAGGAGGATGGAGTGTGAAGATTGTGTATATGTGTGTGTGTCAAGTCAGAGATCACATCTCCTAGACTGGATTAGGAGAAGACTTGAAAGGGAAGCAGGATTTAGCCAGCGTGAGAGGGAAACAGAATTATGTCTGGAATGAACTAAAAAGCAAAGAAATGAAAGAAAAATAAACGACAAGCCTCGCAGCCATGTGAGGATTTATTACAAAGTCCAACCCCGGTGAGCAAATAAGGAAGTACATTTCAAATAGAAGGCCTGGTGTATTACCTCATATACTCAAGGTACTTTGAATATTACATTCCTCTTTATTGCTGAGTCGGAGCGTTTGGGGGGGACAAAGGAAATATGTGTCTCATAAAAACCGCTGGTCGGGCTTTAAAAAGGAGAGGTGGCATTAACAGCCTATTGTGAAAAGTCTTTTGTGGAAAGGTTAGAAGGTGAAGCAGTTAAATCAAGCACAGCTATTATTCAACAATGTCTCGCCTTTTATTTCCTCTTACTGCCTCACACCTGCTAAAAAGACCAAATCACACCAAGCTGCTCCACGCTCCAACTTAGCAATGTTTTGAATCATATCTGCTTTTACTTTCTTTACTTCAAAACTCTGCTATTTATTCAAATATAGATTTTTTTAGCTCAATTTTGATTTTTCCTCTTAAAACAAGGTGGCTTGTCAAGAAATAAAACTTGGACCTTACTTTTACACATCAGTGTCACACTGTGGATAATTAAAAACACCAAACAGTGTCATAGAAGGATATGAAATCAAACTATTGATTTGTTTCCAGCCACACATCAATGCCAATTGATGGAATGAAATATCCAATGAAAAGGTGTTTTTACATGTTAGTATTTCCTTTCATTACTTTCAGTTTTGCATCATCAAAAATGTGTAAATGTGCTCAGTAAACCATATAAAAACATCCCATGCCACCATTTTAGAAAGCTATAAATATGTTAATGGTTGCATTATGTGGAGAGGTCACTGATGCAAAACTGTGCAAAGTTAATGTTTTGAACACCTCAAAGAAAAACTTGCTTAAGGTTAAAACACCTTTTCAGTGGGTGACCCTGTGCACAACATACAGGCTGGAAATATAAAGCAGACCTCCCAACGGACCACATGAAATTGGGCTGTACCGTGTTGTCCTTGTGGACCACTCTGCAGGTTTAGCTGTTATTGTTTCTCAGCTTCTTTATGCTTATTTAATTCTCCAACATCCCGCTGTGGAGTTTAGCCCAAGCTTGTTAATGAGTGTTAAGGTGAATCAGGTGTGTTGATTCACAATGAGCAGCATCTCCTCTCTTCTTTTTGACTTTTTGAACTTCCTTCACCTTCTCCACCATCTTTCCTCCAAAGTGAACTTTGGGTCTGACTCTCCATCCGTCCATCCCGCTCTTCTTTCTCACAGCCAGAAGGCCCAGTGTTTCATAATAACATATCAATCTGCAATGTACTCCGGTCATGACTCACCCACAGATGGCTTGAAGAAATTCACTTTTCTGTGCTTGCAGTGCCCTAGTTACCGCTGAAGTGTCCGAGGCAGTTAAACTGTATGCTTTCTTGTGCTGCCATAGTGAAATTGGGTGATTTAGATTCTGTGGAGCAGGGCGCCTGGGTTGATGGCAATTTTAACCCATAATTTCAAACTTGAGGCTTCAGATTTGATTAAATATAGTGCCCTGCAGAAGCACATGGAAACATGGCAGATGCATGATTTCCTGATGGTATGGAGAGCATGCTATGCGTAGATTGAAATGTTAAAATGGATTTTTTGTCCATGTGTGTCTGAATTTTTCCACTAATAAAAAGCTGATGACTTTCTCTCGTCTCTATTTTTATTGCCATTACACAAACCAATACAGATACATATATGACAATTTATTACTGCTTGCATCATGATAGACTTTCATATCTGGGTTTTATTTTGGAGTTTGAACATTGTTAGGCCGGGAGGAGATGCAGGTAAACAAAACATACTCGTTATCAAGAACTTTTCTGCATACATCCACAACCTGACCCTGGATAAGCTGCTGATCATCATCCTGTCTTGTTTCTATGCAGTGTTAGTGTCAGTTTATGCTGCTCTCTCCTATCTTATCAGATTATTATGGTGCTAAATGCATGTTATAATTACCCTGAAATGCCTCATATTGTTTACTTACCTGATCAGCTCACACTTGCAGCTAAAAAATGGTGGCTTTCCCTGTAAGTTCCCAAAGCTATCATCATTAAATTGCTTCGCTGTCAACACCTCTGGGATTTTTATGTAGCTCTTGTATGTTTCTTGCATAAGTTAAATTTGTTTCTTGTGCTATGACATGATGAACTACTTCCTTTCTGTTCGGTGTGCTGGCAAACTGTGATAAACAGGAGCTTTAGTGCAGATGGACGAGCTGCTAGTCATAAACAACTCAGGCTACATACATGAGGCAAAGCTGAAAGTCAGCTACAATGCAGGATCTGGCTCAGGAGTCATCCATCAACATGTGGAGGTCTGGATAAAGATACACCCACATGTGTACATTTAATGGCCATGTTTTATGATAAGAGTCTGAGTTATTAGTAATAAACCAAACAAAAAAGCATGAAGCATGTACTTGAATATCATAAAAATCTGCTGATCATAAAGAAGTGAATCCTTGCGAGTCATCTAAGTAATTTGTCTTCTTAGTGTGTGTGAGATAAAAGTAATCAGATCAGAAGTCTAACCAGATTAACCGGATAATCTGATTCTATGAAGGCTGCATTTTTATTCAGGTGGAGGACAAAAAGATTTCATTAAATTATTGTACTGAAAACACACATAAATCAACATCATTCAAGTTTATTTATCATGTAAAATGTTAAAAGTCAGACATTTATTGTTTTATGAAAAATACAGATTGTAACAAGAAATCTCATGTTTATCATCCCATAATAGCAAACACCCGGGATGTTTAGGACATTTCCTCATCTACATTTTGATTTGTGTGACCAACAGAAGAATGATCCTTTCTTTTAAAGCCACATTTTAAATGAGCTTTACTCCAGAGATATCATCTCCTTTGGATGCTTTGATCCTGGATGTCTAAAAGTGATTTCAGACATGGTCTCTTATACATAAAGATCTCTCCAGACTCTCGTAACTTCTGGATAATGGTGTGTAATGACAGTGGCATTCATTTACTGAATTTCACATCAGGAGATGTAATTCTGATATTGCTTCATAACTTTGAGCAATGCACATGAGGGAATATTTACTTATCCAAAAATGCTCTTATAACACCTGTTGTTTACTTGCATCAGATGTTTCTACAGTTTTCTTCCTCAGTCCCACATTTGTGAAGAATTTAGCATGATTAGTAAATTATTTTCACAGTCAAATGTTTTTCTTTACACTATTTTATATGTTTTTCCTGTTTTATTGTGCATTAAATAATGAGTTTAGATTAGCAAAGTGCTACATTCCTATTTGTGAACAGCTTACCAATGTTTTGTGGGCAAACAGTACATATGGACGTGCAGAAGGTGAAGGTAGGCATGATGGCACTAAAAGCTTCTGCATGCCTCAAACAGCAAAAGGCTGTATAAAGCTGAGCTTGGGGCAAACACTCTGCAGTAATGCACTGTAGCGGACTGGAGCAAGCAAACTAATGAATCTCTGCGTTTGTAAAGCAGACTTCTTAGCGGTGACAGCCTGAAATCCTCCCATCAATGCTGCATTTAGCTTCAGGCTCCCCACAGCTCCAGTAAAGCAGCTCTTTCATGTTGCATATTAAGAGCTGATATTTTCTAGCAAACACAGAGGTTCACAGAGGGCACAGGCTGACAACACTAATTGGTGGATACCCGCTTGTTTGTACTGGAAGCGTCCGTGACAATAGAAGAGTGCTCAAAAGGAGGGGATGGAATGGAAAGAGAGAAAGAGTAGGAGTGGTGAGCGTGGGTTGAAACAACAGCATGTGTCACAGTTTTTTTCTGTTGACTGTGATAAGCATGGGGAGGACCTCAGAGCCAAATGAAAACTAAACACAAAGGAGGCAACTTGTGGCTTTTTTCACCATAAGTTACAAAATATGATATTTATCCATCCATCCATCCACCCATCCATCCATCCATCCATCCATCCATTCATCCATCCATCCATCCATCCATCCATCCAGCCATCCATCCATCCATCCATCCATC
>JBAMIG010000025.1:10441321-10459029 GCA_037177335.1 Kiunga ballochi
ATAGATAGATAGATAGATAGATAGATAGATAGATAGATAGATAGATAGATAGATAGATAGATAGATAGATAGATAGGAGGCCAGTCCCTCCAGGTTATTGTCTAATGGAGAATGAACTGAGCAGGCAGGGGGTAACTTTGGGACAGCTCTGCTGACTACTGTCTCTTGTCTACATGATCTAATTTACTAAGACACAGCTATTGATTGGCTTCTGCATGCCAGCAGAGGAAAGCCTTTTTGGCGGCACTTTTGCAGCTTTGCAGAGACTGAATAAAATACTGTTGTCAAGCATGCATAAATATTCCCAGGCAGGCATTTGAGCACCTTTACACAGGTGCGCACACTGTACAGGGTAATCTTCATATCTCTGTAAGGCATGATGGCCAGATTGGCTTTGGCCTCAACAACATGGGTCAGAAGGTACAATCAATGTTGTAAATGGTGAGTAAAGGATGGAGGACTTCTATAACTTTGAACTTTTTTATATGTGGCTTGGAGAAAAGGGCCAAAGAGCTACACCTACAGCAAACCTCTTAAACAATATGTATTCATCCAATTGAATTTTCTTTATTGTGCACAGCGCTTTTTCTCCTCCTGCTTACCTGATCATTTCTAACTCAAAGCTGTGGACACAACAGCCTTATCTAATGCTACCTTGCTGTCAGTGAGAGTGGTCTATTTCAGGCTTTATCTCGCGCAGGGGCCTGGCCCGAGCCGTGGGTTTGAAGCTGAGGCGTTGCTCCAAGAGATAAGGCAGACAGGGACAGTGTTACCTGTGTGTCTGCGGTCAGGGTGGGAATGGATGGAGCCTGCTCTGAAATCTAACAGCTTCCTCTTCGCACTCAATGAATCGCATCAGGGTGACACAGCTATGGAAGCCTACTTTTAGTTTTGTTAACGGCAGAGTTTGTTTCAGAGGACTGTGTGAAGATTTTTTAGTGCACCAAAGACAGTCTGCCACAAAGCTGTCAGGCTGTGGGGAGGAGGTTTGAGGTTTTCCTAAAAATGTGTGCAATTTTAGATCATCCATCCCAGTGATGAAATTCTTGCTGCCTATAAAATGAAGCGTGATCACAATAAGCTAGGCCTAAAAACAAGTCATGTTTTATGAGGGTGAATGAGCGTTTTCAGACCTGGCTCCACACTGGATGGGTGAGAAAAGAAGTCCCATCAAAGGAGAAAAGCCCACTGAGACTCTCAGACAGCCTCGGTTTATAGATTGCACATCACAATGCGGTGAAACTGCAGATGAGAATATGTCTGTCTGAAGAGGGGGAGTGAAGCAGAGGAAAAGATAAAAAGGGAGAGAAACCAAATGAGACTCGTCAGAAATGCTCAAGCTCTCTCCCGGTGATCTGCACACTACCTCAGCCTGACAGTTTCATTTCCAAAGCCATTGTGTCCCTGTGTGCCAATCCACATTATCAGCCACGGCTTGTTTGAGCATCAGCTCTTCTCACCTAATGAAATCCTGTCAGCAAAGAAAATGGACTTAAGCTTTTAAGAATCACACGTTAGCTTAAAATGCTGTCCTACTTCCTTTAATTACCCTGCCCTGTGACTGTGTTGGCACAAACACTGTTTGGAAAGCGACAGTTGCAACATGACATCCCTCCATGTTCATGCTTTGTGATCACATTCAGAGAATGTTTTTACACCGACATCATGGTGTTATTTCAGTCCAGAGGATTCAATTATGCATGAGCTTTCTTTTCAGTGTTTGTTCATGGGTTCAAGTAAGGACAAGGTGCCAGCAATCATGAAGCATACCATGAAGGGATGTTACGTTTCATTAAGCCACTTCAGTGTTTCCATATGTTTACCAAACAGGAGAAACAAATGTAAAAGCTTACAGCAGAGCTTCCCTATGCTTACCAAAATGTTCCTTATCTACTAAATCTGTCTATGTTGTAAAATACACCAGCAACACAGGACAGATTCCACTGGGATGCAATAAAACCAAAGCTACTTTTGCTGATTTTCACTAAATAAAGTGAAACTATTTTGCACCAAATAATCATACTGTTACTGTTAGGGTGCAGAGTACAGCGACCGATGAAACACAGTGGAAGAAATAAACTAGCGTTTTAACAGAGGAAGGCACTGACTATTGCACTGTCCACTAAAAGTGGCTGCAAAGGTAAAAGAACACTGTGTGTGTATTTTCTTCCCTTGAAGAGTAAGGTCATGGTCTGGCGTGTTCTTTAACTGTGTACTGGTCTGATTCGTATCTTCATCATCACTGAGGCTAAAACACGTCCTGTGAAGCAGCACTGCTTTTGCTCCTTTGACATCAGATTACTGAAGACATGCTCATTAATTTAATAACTGCCACAGACATTGTTTATCCATTTTTATATTTGGAGACTTCTCAGCTGAGCTTCAGTCATCTTAAATTAGGCACCCAGTAACGCCACTGGGACAGCAAAGATACACATTGAAGAGGAATCTGCCTATATGACCTTTTCATCTCGTGTTTGCAGTGGAAATGACATGCAGGGGTTTTAAATAGTGCATGGTGCTTTGAAGATAAAAATATTTCAAATTACAGAAAAAGAAAGGACATGCCTAAAAGTGGTTTTCAATTGTTGCTAAGCAACAGCAAGAGCCAAGACCAGTGCTTCCTCTTTCTGGACGCCTAACAACAGTCCCCTTGTGGAAAACAAATCTTGGTGTGATGCTCATGTGAATATATTTCTTCATGGGGGATTCAAAGAAGCAACTTTTGCCATGAATGTATTTGTCAGGAGGAAAAAAAGAGTCAGATCTCAGAAGCAACCATCAAAGCTCTGTCTGCAGGACCCTCCTGCATTATTATGCATGTATTATCCTCCATGTCAGGAAACAATGAGATCAGAACCCCGGATGAGTAGGTAATCACATCAGTGACACACCACAGCCCTCAGCTGCTGAGCAAGCTGCTGATGGAACTGATTATATTAGCACTACATTCCCCACAGCATTAAATGCAATGTTTCTCAAGTAATTTCATATTCTAGAATTTCATTGTCTTCTGTCAAATTTTCCACTTATCATTTCTTGTATTTCTCCTTATAAGAACACTTGGCCTGAATTCAGCTTGCTGACTCATGTCCCGTGTCTCAGAGATAAACAACAACCTCGGAGGAGGGATTTTAGGCTTGAAACACAAAAGATGCATGCAAAATTCATCTTATTTTAAGAAATATTTCTTACATATGCAGGTACTTATTGCCCGTTATTGTGCATTATTGCTCCTGCAATGAGTAAAATCAGTCACATCTCATCACTGAACTATACCCGTCCCTTTTGGGTAACACACAGTGTATGGGCTCCATGTTAATAGAAATAAATTGTAGTGAGTGATCAGAATATCTGATGTAATTTAGTTAAGGGAAAGCTTTTAACCGCAGGGATGCCATAAGGCTGCCGGGTGGCTCAGTCAACGACCACGAGGGAGAAATGATAAAACTCGTCTTTGAAGATGTGAAACTGAGCCTGATTAGAAAATTGTCGAGGTGCTCTGGCCTCTGACAGATGAGCGATATAGATTAATTTAGTTTTTAAAAGACAGACACACGTGAGCAAGACGTATCTGGTGATTGCAGTCTTTGAAAAAAAGAGCAGGAACAGGACGGATAGAAATACTTGTGTGTGTTTTAGTAATTTCCCCAGACATTGTGGACATCACAGACCCACTCTGATCCTGGCCTCTGCTGCATGAGATGGGCTAAATGTTCTGTTATCTACAACCCAGAAACTGTGGAAGCACATTGTTAATGCACCATTTTACAGAAAGAAGGCCTTCATAGAGGTTATCAGTTTTTCATTTTCCAGGCTTAAACTTACTTGACATCATGAGTCTATCAGACTAGCAGTATATGATATTTCAAATTAAATCTGGTCCAAGCTGCAAGAAACAAAATGTTTGGTTAGAAATAGATAGCTTTTATTAAACATATGGTGGTGCTTTACTGGAATTATCTACTACTCTGTAATCAACAACAATTAAAGTTAATGTACAATAAAAAGCAATCTGTTAAGTGAGGAGTAAAATATTAGGTCATATTGATCAATGCAGATAAAGTGAAGAAGTACGTTTTATATAAAATAAATTCTAAGCAAGGTTGATTGCTGGTTAAATTTCTTTTTGCAGCAATGAAGGATAAAATTAGTAACAGACAGTATAAGAAACAAGTCCAGATCAATCCGGAACAAGTCAGTGTATGTTTACATGCATACACTGTTGTGTGTAAGCTGCCATATTTTATAAAGCATCTGAAAGGATGATGATGATGATGATGATGATGATGATGACTCATAGCTGCTTTGCTTCTCCATTCTGCAGACACCATGCAAACAATCAAAATGCAACAGTGACTAGCACAACCCAATGCCTTTAATGTGCCATAAATTCTTTTTTTGTATGCATGTGAACTTATGCAATGCTGCACACATATCTCGTTATTCAGCCATAAAAGCCTCCATCCCACATTAATGTATATCTGACAGTAAAGCATGTTAAATAATTACATGCACAATATAAACTCATGAATTTCTATTGTGCAACACAATAAAAGTTCTTATCACATTGGTTCTACTGACTTTAGCCAACAATTTTTATTTTCTCTGCTTATTTTAACTTCAGAGAAGCTAAATATCTGAACCCTCTTTTCCAGACTAACTGGTTGATAAAGATCATTTATGTATGTGTGCTCATTGTCGTCATTTTACCTCACAAGAAACATTTAATATTAGCAAAATCCCTATTCTGATGGATGTTTAATAAAATATGCTTTATTATTTTAGAGCCTTTTTTGTTGTTATTGTTCTCTGGAGGTATCCACATGTATCTACAGTGTGCTGACAAATGGGGTTGCCTCACAAAAGAAATGGCTGACATGCTGCAGAGAAGGAAACCCATCCAGCCCAGAACTGGTGCTAAAGAGCACACCACATTCCCACAAAGTCCAAAACCTCTTAATGTCCCATAGTATGCCTCACAGATCCAGATTGCACTATTTGTAAGTGGTTGAAATGAATGCTGTAAAAACATTTATTCAGAAACCACATTTCTGCAAAACATGAAAAAAGAGCAGAACTATTTTATTGTTTGTCATTTAATCCGCTTATTTTCATGATCATACTGCACTTATGTGAGTCTTATTAACAACCAGTGATGTTTTTCAGTAAAATGCCCTCACACAAAACTCAGCTGACAATATATCCATCAACATTTGACTCTTGGTGTTATTAGTAGTGATTATCTTGTGAGTCATGTATTTCGCTCCCAGTCAGGTTTTACAGTTCTTTCATGACTTTTAGGGATTTCTCAGCTTGTTTCCTGTCATCTTTCTCTTCATGAAGGATGTTGAATAGGTGTCTCTAAAAAATACTAATTCATATCAAATTTAAGGATAACATTTTTTAATGTTTTTATTGAAATAGCTTATTGCTTTTTTTAGAAAGAATTTTTCCAGCTAGTAGTTTCTTTAAACAGGAAAATGCTGAAAAGATTTTTCTACTGCTTCTTCTTCTTCTTCTGTAAATTGTTAGTGGATCATTTACGTCAGAAGTTTTATGCATTACAGAATCATGACTTGACTGATGACAGTGCAGTTTGAAACAGTAAGAAGATAAATTCACAGAGATCACATTCAGCTGGTTTTACCATTGATCAAATGCCTGTTTCTCCAGTTCAATAGAGGTGCTTTGATAGAATTAGGAGACAGCTGTGCTTAATGTAAGAATAAAGATAAATACATCAAATGAGAATAGTTCCAGTGTCCTTCTCTGAACAGGAGTACTGATAGAAACCCTGTGTCCATATTTTATTATGCTGGTATAATGTCAAAGGTATTTGCTAAAAATTGCCCCAATAATAGTGTATTTGTCTTCCAGACAAAAGCTATCAAGCAAATGCAATTCTTCAAGAGGAAAAATCAAACTCTGAACAGAAGGAGGCAGAAAATGGCTTTTTCAATGTAGTGGCCTTGTTCAACAGTAATAAGATCCATTTGCTAGTAATGATGGGTCATTTCATTCCAAAACATCACTTAAAGTCGCAGCATGAACAAACACTCACTCTGCAAGAGACAAACTTAACTTAAAACATTTTCAATCTAGTTCCTGCAAAGCAAAGTTTTCCAAACACGTTAAAATGTGGGAAAGAGGAAGAAACCTGAGAAGTAATAAACAAGAGGTGAGAAAGAGAAAAGGCAGTGACACAACAATCCAGAAAGTCAGCTATCATCAGTCAACACCGCCATCAGCACTGTTTTGTGAATTAAGAAGGATGCCAAAAACAGTGTTGCATCATCACCACATCGATTTTACTCTAGAAATATTCTGAGCTTCATATTTGCAAATTCAGGTTAAAAAAACACTGCCTGTCACCTCTCAGGGTCTCTTACACCAATTATAACGCCGACGGCTGCAGGCACATCGATCTGTTATCTATCAGCTATGTAAATATGGTGAATTAACAGTTCACAAAGCATCCCATCTTCTTGAACTAAAAGAGTTGAGGAGCTTTGTTTCCTCCTGGTCGACTCTGTTGATGTTTAATAGCATAAAGAGTAGAGAGAGAGAGAGAGGAGGGGGAGGCAGCGAGAGCTTGGGCTGAACGTTTCTGAGCATGCTGGGTCTGACTCACAAGGAAGAGATGTTTCCAAAAATAAAGGAAGGAGGAGAGAAGGAGGGAAAGAGAAGAGAAGGAGGGCGATAGAACGAGTCGAATGGGCTGGAAGACAAGAAAGCTAGTTGATTGAGCACCCCCACCAGCCACCCCCACCACACATCTCCAAAAGCCCTTGGATTCGTCACAAAACATGCTGAATTAGTGGGAACAAATCGCCCATATAAACATCCCTGAACACACTCCATAACTGCTGTGAAATAAAGAAACACTGACGTCAGCCATCAGATGACTTTATTAAAAGCTCAAAACTTTTACCAAGACATTCATCTACATCTGCTTGTGTCTGTCTCTGGGCACATGTGAAGCAAATGTATGGATTTAGTTGTAAATAGGCCCCATGATGTACATGTTGGCTTTTCATCACACTGCCCTCAGGAAATGGAGTGAAAGCATAACAGCTTCAGCCTCCTCGCTGCAACTCCTAATGCTCTCAAAGCTCCTATAAGCCACATAGCACTCTAAATATTTTACTATCCTAGGAAAATGTTTGTCATGCCTGTTAGGTTTTGTCTATTTTTTCTGTCAAGCTTTGAATAATTTGTCTACAAAAGAGGTGGAATAAAAGGACTCACTGAATCAAAACAGGAGGAATTAAGCAAATATAACTTTTCCGCTTTGCTTTGACACGGATATTGTTCTGCTGACAGGAGTAGCTGAATCATCTGCATTATTTCAGCTGAATCATCTGCATTATTTCAGACTTGGGGTAAATAGCATCTGGGAAACATGATGATTATCAACCAGACCACAATTACATAGATACGATCGGGTTGGTGATCGGTCATCTTCAACAGTATTGAAGAATGTTTATCCAGAAGCTATCCGAGTCACATTCTTCATTAAACACAAGAGATGACAAAGATGCTGCTGATAATTGACCCCCTAGTGCATTGATTCTCCATCAGTAGGGCAGCATCTCATGGGGCCTTTAATCTAGCATGACAGACATGGTAATCCTTGCTGGGGGATTACTCCTGACCAGTGCTGTTTCTTTGCTTTTTCCAGTTTTGGTGTAGAAGTGCTTTAGCACTAACCCACCAATTATGTTCTGTCTGGGGATCTATCACATCCTTAGTATTAACAACAAAGAGGACACGTTTACTCTTTAAACTTGCCGTAAACAAGATGATTTAGCATTAAGGAAGCGGAACCAACAGTAAGTAAGCATCCTAAGCTGTGGTACAGCAGATATTTACTGCACCAAAACCAACCACAGGGAAAACGTTATGTCAAGATGATGGCATTCAAATAAATAGCTTGATGTTGACAAGTTTAGTTTTAGAGAAAAGAAAATATACAAAAGAAACATAGAACATGAGTTTATCTGTATCATTTTCATAATGTTTAAATCTAAGCTTGGTGAGAAGAGCAGCATCAGTGAGCATATTCAGTTTTAGGGTTGGGGAGCAGGTTGAAGGAGGTGACACTGGAAATATTCTCTGAAACTTTGCATTTGCTTTTACAACTGAGACAACCATCACAAATGTGTGACAGCATTGCAGAAAATATGCTTAATTTAGCCTGAATGAGTCTAAGAGAGGTCATACATCACATCATCCACATCTGCATTGTGGGTTGCTTGTCTTTATTTGTTTTACTTTTCCACCTTGCAGCGCCTCATGGAGCCTGTATGCAGTTTGAGAGCCGCTCAGAGGAAAAATCAATTAGTTTCAGTTTCTCATTTTGATGGTGAAACTCAAACTATTAGTTAAACGAGCTATGCCTGATTTTATTTTATTCTTATAAATAAAGTTATATATTATATAATCTGGTAAAAGAGGTAATTTCATATATAAAAAATACTTATTGGATATGGACAAGCTGGGGCCTTTTACATTGTGGAAGCAGCTAATGCTAACTAGCTTGACAACTGATGAAACAATGTTAAAAAATATTCATATGAACAATTTGGTTTCTACTGTTTTTTTTGTTTTTTTTTACATCAAAGTTTTTCACACACCTCCTGCTTTGTTATTGTTTGTCATTAAATGCTCAAATAGAGTGGTTTTGTAAGCAGTACAGTGAGATCATGTGACAACATATTGCACGGCTCTTATGGTGTGATAACAATATTAGAGCTACAGATAATTTGGACCTCATGAAATTTTCTACAAGGAGATTTTTAGTGAAAGTATCCAACTATTAAACCCCACTCCACAAGGAAAATGAAAAAAAGCTAAAATATGCAGGACAGAACCTTTGAAGCTCCATTTGCAGTTTAATCAATTAATATTTAAAGCTGGGATCTTTATTTCAGACATTTGCATTATGAGTGAGGATCATGGCTCAAAATGAAATAATGGGATAATAAATAAAACATGCTAATCTGTTGTTTTGTTTTTTACAGCAATGACATTTATCACTGGTATTCTTTCAGTCTGTGCTGGCTGTGATGACTTTTCAGGTAAAACAGCAACATTTACACTGACAGGAATCAAAATCATCATTATGTTCTGCTGTACAGGATGCTCCCCTCTTATTTAAATAACCCTCAGTCTTCATTACCATTAAGAAATATGAATGAACACATGGTAAACAAAAAACTCCTTACCTCTTAGAAACCCAAATAAAACAGGGAAATGGTTACATAGCAGCTAAACATATAGACACACATTATTTATTCTCATATAGCTGCTTGTTTCAGCAGACCCATCAACTGTGGCACTGCAGTCACAAAGCTGCAAAGTCATTAGAAGAAAACTACTGCAGCTCTGCTACGTAAAGACAGGGCAGACATGAGAGCAATGTACTCTGTATAGGATTTATGACTTCATGGAGATCTGCATCCACAAACTCCACAGTGTCACGGGGTAAAGAAAAGAAAAGAAAACAAAAACATGGAGCAAAACAGCAAAGCAGAATCAATTTGACCAAACATGTCACATCAAACATCATCCATGTCTTTTCCCAAAATGAAATAAACTGTGATAAATCCTGCAAAGCATCTTAAGACATTTCTGTTTTCAGGCTCTTTCAGCACATCTGCTGGGAGATGCCATGATGAAAAGCAACTCTTCCTTTTTCCTGGATCTGATTGAGTTATTCTCCTCATTCTATTCATATCATCATCATCATCATCAGCAGCAGGGACACCAGCTGCACTTTGGTCAAAGTCTGGCGTGTTAAACACACAGGCTGAGGTAGAAACACTTGTGTGACAAGAGGGTTTTTTTTTTAAAACCACAAACATTTGTCAAAAAAAAAACAGTATTTATAAAAACTATAGAAACAAAGAGTTTTGTTGTTCAATGTCTTTTAAATCCTACTGGATTTAGTATCACATTGGGAAAAAATCTAAACTGTGTGCACAAATTCTCCAAGATATAAGGAGAGCGTCAGAATTAGAGATGGTTCTTATACAGACTCAGTCAAAATCCAATTAAAATTCTTGTGATCATTAAATGAAGTATCTTAAGCGAAGCATGCAGCTGCCTTAGAAAATTAGCCGTCTTGTTTTTTCTTCCACAACATTAAAACACATGTGCAGAACCAGTGCCAGTCAGGTAATAACTGCTCTGATTATGAATACTGCTTATCCATGTTTCTCAGGAGGGATGGAGCCTCAAAGAGAAATCAGCTCTATGTGTGAGCTTTCCTGCCAGACTAAACAGCTTTGAATCCGGTCACTTCTGCCTGTCATATTCCCTCAGATGCAACGAGAGAAACAGAATTACTGGGGCACTCAAATCATCATGCCAGAAAATGGGCCAGTGCTCAAAAGTGACACCATTTGCATTTACCACGTGCTGAATGATTACAAAATACACTTTAGTGACACATTAACTCATTCATTTTATGAATAATACAATTTCAAACTTGGATTAAGTCAAATACACCCAAACCTTTGTTTAATCAACTTTTATCTCTTTACTCTACATCTTTGTCCCAAGACATTTAGCAAAGGTTCAACCTAACAGGAAACAGAGAAATTACATTTGTAGAGTGAAATCTAACCGTTCCTTTAAAAGTGGAAAGAGCAATTCCCAAAATGAAAGTAACCTACAGGCTCATGATGAAGATGGACCACCTGACAGCTTTTTTATCAGCAGAACCTGCAAACATAAAATGCTGTTATCTAGAAAGTCTGTGTGAAAGAATAGGTTATTATTCATCTATATTTTTAACCAAACATCTCTTTGGGTGTGTGTGCTGTGATCCAGCTCTAAAATTATACTGTCTTTTATAGAAAAAACGATTCATTAAAGTAAACATGGCTCCAGTCATCCAGAAATATCCCTGTTCTCAGCCTGCACAGAAATAGTCACAACAAGAGGAAAGAGGAATCATTTCTTATCAACAGAGACAAAGGTAAGGAAGGAGCCTATTTTATATTTTGGTTACATTTTATTCTTAATGAATCTTCTGAGTGATTCTTTTGCACCTTCACATGTTTTTGAACCAAACAGGTCCGTTTGCTCCCGTTTCCTCGGTGCTCATTTTCATGCTTTCACAGCTCATTTTCAGAGCAGCTGCACATCAATGTGACCTTCAGAGAGACACAAAGGAACAAACTGTTGTGTCATGTGTGACTCCTGTCAGGATATTGGTCTGTTACTTTGTACATAGAGGGATTTTCCCTGAAATTCAGTGTTTTTCTTTAACACACGAGGAAACCAGGCTTGAACCAGGGACTTATTTGTGGAGATGGTTTGCATTTAGTAGCAAGGTTTATCATTTTGTTCCAGAAAGCTGGACAAACATTTGTGAGACATTTGACATGTTGCCACATCCGCTTCCCAAAAGCACTTTCATAAATCATTTGTATAAAACCTTGCACCAAACTTAAGATGCCAATCATACACATGCAACCTACATAAATGAACGCTTTACCCGACTCTTTTAACATTTTAAATAGAAAAACACTCCATCCATCATGTGAACAGGCATCGTAATGTTGTAGATGTCCAGCAGCTGTTGGTACGTCTACATGATCGTTGCCCAAAGACAAACAAAAGGAAAAAAAAGGAAATTTTGCAAAATGGAAACTTTTTATTTTCAAAAAAGCAACAGATTACACAGGTAACTTTCAGCAAATGCAATCCTAAACTGAAACTTTACTCACATTCGGGACTTCAAAAATGAAAGACTCACATACTTACACACTATCTATAATATACAAAAATGAGTACATAATAAATATTAAAATGGCCACAAGAGAAAAAAGTAAGTTATTGAAAACAATCAGTAGAGAGCAAATGTAGGGAAAGTAGAAACAAGACGGAGTGCCTTAATGTCTCTCTCTCTCTTTTTATAATCCTTTTACATTTTTTACAAATTGTGCAAGATTTCATACTAAGGCTCTGGTCTTGAAGTGACTGTTGTCTGGTTCAAACACATCCTCACTGTAATGCACATACATGAACACATGCATTCACTGAAACACACACACTCACACTCCCTGTGCTGTGCACACTCTGTGGTGTGTAGCAATCCGTTGCTGCTAGGTGTATCGCCTGTGATGTTCATGGGAGTGAACCATTTAAAAATGGACATGCACTTGCGCAAACGCAGGAAAGGAAAAATCTCCTCTTGCATCCAAGAAATAAAGAAAAGAAACTTAATGTTTTAGGGGTGAATAAAAAAAAGGAGAAAAATAAGAAAACAGCAAAACATGACAATATTATAACCTTTAAGGCAAGAACACCCGGAGTGGCATCAGCAATACTGTAACAACATGATAGTGTTTAGGTACATGGATATGATGAAACACCTAACTACTTCTTCAATGTCTTTTTTAAGCACAAGGTTTTTAAAAATCTTTTTTTTCAAATCCATACACACGCTTCATCATTTTTCGCTCTTTTTTCTATTTTTTTTTTATCTTTTTTTTGTAAAATGTGTTAAGAAAATAACAATGTCAGACACTAGGGACATATGGGCTGTAAAACTACAAGAAATAATTTCTAGTTTTAAGATGCAACTTCAAAAACCACACATTGTAAATCCCCCTTAAGCCCCGCCCAGTAAATGAAAAAGATATCACTTACATTAAAACCATTTTATCCTCTCGTGATGGTGTATCCCAACAGTCACCATGTTTTGCTCTACTTACAGCGATCGTGTAGTCTGTTGCAAATTAAAGCATTCATTTTTATTTTCTTTTTTATTAGTTTAGGAAAAAAGAGAGAAAAAAGTTGTCCTTGCAATGCAGCTGGCAACTGTTGACCAAAGAAAGGGGGAAGGGGAGTAGCCTCTTTACATCTTCTTTTTAGTGCAATGCTTTAAATGTAAAACATTTCCAGTGATTCCTTGAGAGGTATCTTTTTTATGTGTTGTGTTCTTTTTCTTCTTTTCTTTTCATTTTCACAATCTCACACATCACGGAGCGACCCATCTTCAAAACATCCAAAGCAAAAGAGGTTTTCTTTTCACCATTTAGTCCATTTTTTCCAACTTTTTGCTCCTCTGCATTGGCATGGCCTTCCACAATGTCTGTTTACTAGAACATAAACACAGGAGGGAATCCACACCTCCTGCATATCCCCATTCCCTTCAGCCTCCATGTGCGACACATTTTTCATTTTCAATCACCCCAGCAGAGCCACGTGATTGGCAGTCCCCGCTCTTCCTCTGCGAAGAGGGGGTAGTAGGAGGATGAAGGGCAGAAGAAACTGGAGGATGAAGAGAAAGGATATAGAAAGAGAGAGTACGCTGTACAATGGGGGGCAAGCCCAAGATCAAGATCAATCAGGGTGATAGAGACATAGATTGTAAAACCATCATATAACACAGTAGGGTTCCCTTGGTAACCTGGATTTTCTGCAGTAGAGGAGTGTGGTGCTGAAGCAGCGCCGAAGCTCCCTGTTGGAGAAGATGCAGATGAAAGGATTGACCCCAGCTTGGGCAAAGCTCATCCATACTGCTGCTGTCAGGTAGCCTCCAGGAACTACAGGCCCCCGTGCAAAAACCCGCCAGTAGCAGGCGACCAGGTAGGGCCCCCATAGAGCCAAGAAGAAAAAGGTCATGATGTAGAACATCCTACTAATCCTCTTCTCCGTTTTGAATTCATCCAGTACTAGGAGACGCCTGCGGCCCGCTGCGTTGCTGTTTTGTCGGATGCCCAGCAAAGTAGGCGGGGTGGGGCCTCGACCAAATCCAGCCAGCCAGTTGGCCGCCGCCTGCCCACTGGCACCTGGCCCATGGAAGGTCCAGTTCTGGCTGACGGCAGGCACAAACTGGACAGGCTTCATCTTTCGACGGTCGTGGACAAAGAAAATGAGTTTGAGGTAAACCAGCTGTGTGGCCAAGAGGATAAGTGCCAGCAGAAGCATGAAGCCCAGTGAATCATTTGCCCTGAAGGAGCGGTGCTGAAATGTGCACTGGTCCTCCTCTTGGATAAAAGAGTACGTCCCTACGTCTAGAACCGGCGGGAACGCCATCGCCACCGACAACGTCCATACCATGCAGATGACAGCCAAACACGTCCAGAAAGTCAGCCTCTTGGTGTAGAAACGATGATGTGCAATGGCCAGGTAGCGGGTGACACTGACACAAAAAAGCATGAATGCTGTGTGGAAACAGGAGAGCACACCCAGGAAGGCAATCACTTTGCAAGTCAATGTGCCATAGGTCCAGGCAGAGCCGTTCTTTACTGAGGTAAAGACAAAGGGGAAGCAAATGGCAGAACGCAGTATATCAGAGGCGCACAGGTCCAGCAGAAAGTAATAGGGTGCTCTGTGGAGGCTCTTGTCTTTGATCAGCAGGATGGAGATCAGGAGGTTCCCTACCACACCGACTCCAATAATGAAACCCAAAGAGGTCAGTTTGAGGAACGTAGCAAGAGGAGAGACATTCTGCAAGATGGTGTGGTCTCCTGCATGGCTATAGTTCGCCATAGATGGAGGAGGGATCATAAAGATAGCGGAATAGCTTCAGCCAAGTATCATGATCTGGAGATGGCAGGGGGTGGTGATAGATCCATGGCCGTGTGCTTTGAAGAGGTTTCCAGGCATATAGGCAACCTCTTCTCTAAGGCATCCTTTGTTCCTTTGTCTCATCACACCTATGAAAGAAAGAAGGAAGATAGAAACCCTGAAAAAACATCAGCACCCATCAGCAATCAGGCTTAAACAAAAGCTGCATTCTTTTCACCTATACTTACACAATATACCGTGATGAGCTGTAATTTCCCTCCAGCTCTAAAAACTGATTGCTATTTTCATTTAAGCACCTAAGGATCTGTCTCGGGCTATAAGCAAAGAGAAGCACAGTGCTGGAGCTTTGTTATTGATCACAGATCCGTTCATTTGAGTGATTCAGTTTTTTTTTTCTTTCGTGTTGCCTCGGAATTTCCTGAGCAAAAAGCACCGAGATGGCAACAGCAGTCCTTCATTAACAAACGACGCATTTTATTGGTTAGATAAGCGACTTCCACAGAGCAAAGAATTTATTCTTTTTTTCTGTCCTTCATTCTTCTGCAGGGAGGGGGTTGGGAATAATTCAGCGCACTGTGAAACAAAAAAGACAAATGCAGACCAAAATAAGCTTTTCTTAATCGCAGCATTGCCTACACCCTGCAGAACTGAGAAAGCCTCTAAATTCCGTGGAAGCTCCACATCACTCGTCTTCATGCAATGTGAAAAAAGGGGAAAATCAAGGCTGCATATGTAATAAAGCATCCCTGTATTGTCTGATTAAAGGTTAAATGGATTACGAGCGTTGTTTTCATTAGGGCGTCTTTCCAGTCAACCTCCATTTTCCACATCATTTTACATAATACTAATTACAGAGTTATCAGAGCATAATAGATTTTTTAAAGCGATGAACTACATCCTTAACCTCCATCATATGTCTTCTTGATGCGCAGCGCTGATTATCAGCAGGATATTTTTCCTGGTATGAAATAACAAGTCTATGGGATGTTATATTATTATATATAATGAAAGAAGGAAAGAACTTATGTTAATGGTTTCTGCTCTTTAAAGCGTTTGTGTCTACTTACGCGTTTTAATGTGTCTTCTTCTTTTTTCTTTTTAATCCGACAGATTTGAGTTTAAAGCGCAATAAAATGAAATGATCGTGTCTTCATCCCGGTCGGCTGAATGGAGCAGAACACTGTGGTGGATCCGCGCGTCCATTACACTACAATAATTCCCAGTCTCTGCTATGAAATGCACAAAATCGCTGCCACCATAAAAGACAAGGCCAGAAAAACATAACCGAGAGAAGGACGGAGACGGCACACGATCGTGCCCCCCCTCCCCTCCCCAACCCCAAAAAGAAGAAGGGAAAAAATCCTACCTGTTGATAATCCAATTTCTGTGTCCCTCCAGTTGGTTATTTACATTGCACGAGTCGATATTTTTTTCTGTTTTTAAAAAGCCTGATTTGGTGCCTGCCCCCTTTTTTTCCTCTATGGTGAATATCCGACAGTAAACGGAGCGCAGTGCGCATGCGTCCTGCATCCCCCTATTTGTGATCCAAGACGCGTCTTGTCTCTTGTTGCAGCAGCACCAGCGACCGTTTCTCTGACGGTAACATCTGCTCACCGGGACCACTGCTGGCCTGTAACGCGTTACTACAGTCCACACAGAGCTGATGACTATTTTAACACACATATACCACATTCATCATAGTTGTTAATGCTTATATGCTTCAGGCAAAATGATACAAACACACACAGGCATTTCTTTTCCAGCCGTCATTTCGCTCACTGACAATGTGAGAGTTTAAGTCAGGCCTGTTTCAGACTCTCTCTGTTCTATAGGATATACATAATTAACAAGCACTTTGCACAGTGCTGCTCATTCTGCACAGTCAGCATGATGAATTCATGGAATCTGATTTCTCAGCCATGTATGGAGAGCTGTGGTGTCTCCGCAGAACAATGACTCAATCAGTTACTCACACACAAGTGAACACACACACATGTTGAAACAAAAAACGGAGTGAACGTGGCTTTGTTTCTACAGGAGCTAAGCATGAATTAATTATCATGCATGTCAGTAAAGTGCACTCACCAGTGCATTTATTACATAGTGGGGTACACTAAGCAATGCTGCATAGTTTTATATTTGTATAAGAAAGCCTGCTGTGGATTTTTCCAACAATTTATGCCCTTAAAAGTTATTAGTCAAAACTGGCCTCTGGACACAATGTAATTAAAGCAAAGAGACAATATGCTTCTCATAATATCCTTTCTACAATTGTAAAATACATACAAAACAAAGATACAATTCCTACAGCACATTAGATTAAATTAACATTTTTATTATAATCAATTGTGTAATTTGCAGAAAGTGCACTTATTTTTTTTTTATAATTTCCCATTGTATGCGTTAGTAAAACACAATGTGTTAAGTGTTAAACACCATGTTAGTCACATGTTATTCACTATAATGTCAATAAATACAAAGACACTGAAAAGTACAAACAGCTCCTGAGTTTAAGTTTGACTGGAGGCTTTCATTTGTCTGACAACAGATCTGAATTATGTGGAATGAAGCAGAAAATATACAAGCAGAAACTAAATCAGCAAAAGCTTTTAATGAATATGAAGCTTTTCCACTGGTGGTTCCAGACCAACCTTAGAGGAGGCCAGTGCATATTCACGATGCAATGAAGGACAAAGTTAAAGGAGTTCAAACTTCCTGTTAGGACATTTAAGATAATAATATAGCAGTAATGCAGTTACAGGTAGATTTTCAAACCGATTTATTGGATGAAAAAATAACTAAATCACTGTTATGTGTCTCAGTGATATTATGAAATAGTATCTGTTCCAGTCATTCCAACTTCAGCTAAATGATATCTCAACAAAACATTTTACCTTAACTGGCACCTTAGCTGGTCCTAAACTGGCCCATAGCTGGCTCCTTAGCTGGCTCCATAGCTGGCCCTTAGCTGGCTCCTTAGCTGGCCCTTAACTGGCCCTTAGCTGGCCCTTAGCTGGCTCCATAGCTGGCCCTTAGCTGGCTCCTTAGCTGGCCCTTAACTGGCCCTTAGCTGGCCCATAGCTGGCCCTTAGCTGGCTCCTTAGCTGGCCCTTAGCTGGCTCCTTAGCTGGCCCTTAGCTGGCTCCTTAGCTGGC
>JBAMIG010000025.1:10495738-10522451 GCA_037177335.1 Kiunga ballochi
TTCAGGTATATATGTATATACAGAGATCCTCTTGATAATCATAATTCTTTATTTATTTATTTTAATTTTGAGTGAATTGTTTGAATGAGTGAATTCATTTGAAGTTTTGGCTTCGACACTTAGCAAATTGTCAAACTGTCAAACTTATGGCAAAAAACGACAACAGTAAGCAAAAGTCCAGCTAATTAGGAGGTAATTTCATAAAGATGTGGCATAAAAACCTCATCCGTTTTCCTACATGGAGCTTGTTAAGCTTTCTAAAAGAGGCTGGATGGATATTTTATGGATATTTTTTGGCTAAAAGAGGAAATAAAATAATCAAAAAGCACAATCTGAACATCAATGTATTATTGTTGTCATTGCTTTCATGTTTAAAATCCAGACTGATTTGTGTAGCTTGTAATAGGTTCAATAGCAACAATGGAAGTGTCATCTTAATATGAGTAGAATCAAGATGAAGCCATTTACTAAACTACAACACAGGTGAGATTACACACACAGGTGTTACTTTAAAACTGACTCAATGGGAAGTGTAAACTCTTTTATTTGCATTTTAAGCCCCCAAACTTAGAAAGGACCTTTTGTGTCTTCTTGTTCTCTAAGTAATGGCAAAGAGTTGTTTATTGCACAACATTAGAATAAACCTGGAGACATTTTCAGTTCTTAATCCCAATATTAGATCAAATTTAGCAGGTAAATCACTGCTGTATGTTGCCCTGCTTGTGTTTTTAGCAGATGTTTGTTTGTACCTTTATGCAAAAACTGCTTTTTCTAACTTTCTAATTTGTGGGAATGTGGGAGTTCATTTCTACAAAGGGTCTTTATAATATGCATTAAAAAGAGCCGCTGCGAGGCGTCTGTGATCACCAAATGCTTTGCCAGTTTCTTTAGTTTATTTTTACTCGAGGTGTTCGGACTCTCAGTTCAGTTTGGCTTAAGTTTGGTTTTGTCTCCTTATGATTCATGTTTATGTCTCAGACTTCCTGCTGGGTGTTGTCAGTGGGAGATTCACCTGCTACTGTCCAACTCAGCCTTTTTAAGAGCCAGTCTGCAAACCAGTCATGCCTTACTTAGTGCTAAAACACTGGTCATGCACACATAGAGAGAAAGTATCCCATTAATGCTCCTTTTCCTGACCGAAACGTCTTCTCTGAGCCTGTTTTCCTTGCTACACCTCTGATATATTTCAAATGTGTCACACTATTCATCTGTAAGCACTGCCTATAGAAAGAAATGCATAAAAGGATCTAAAGAAGGTATATAAAGAATAAAGTTTATATCCATGCTTTTGGTGTCTGGGACCATTTAGGGAACATTTATGTTTTCATATCCTAGAAATGTAAATATATCCTGTTTTCTCATTGTTGTTTTGTTTTGACACTAAAACTAAATGTTGGTAGGTAAACAGAGTTAGTCAGTTATAAAGGGACTAACTTAATTCTTTTCTCTGTGGGTTTACTTTTCAAGAACAAAGAGTGGATTTCTGGCCCTTCAAATGATCACTAGTGGTTGGTTGGTTGCTGCAGAGAGCAAAGAAGTGGCCTGTGCTTTTTCTATGTCTCTTTTGGTCAGTGGAGGACTTACAATTTGGTCCAACTCACTGTGATTTATTCTGCACTACAAAAACATTATGACATAATAAATGATCTCACTTGACACTTGTGCTATTTTTTTATAAAAAGCAGGTGATTAAAAAAATAAACATTAACGCAGCGGCGTTGGAAATCTGCTGTCACTTTTCCAGACTTTCACTAAAAACATCTACAGCTTCATTCATATATCTCCTCCTCATCTTCTGTAGGATTTACTTATGAGAAGTCTTACAGGACAAACATTTAATGTCGTCTAAATAATGTTGATTTAGTTCAGTCCTAAACTGAGTAATCATGATTTCTGTTTCCTTCTGAATTGTTTCTCATTGCTCCATATTTGCAGCATAAACTGTGACTAATATGAGAATGGTGCTAATGCAGCTTTCGTGTGATGTTTCTACACCTCCTCCTTCACTTTTTCTGCTCATCGTCCTTCTCCGTCTTTCATCACACCACCTCGTCGTGATCACAAACACACACAAAAAAAAGACAAAGCAGACTGTCATATTTTGGTTGTACTACAAATCTTAGCAAACAAAATAAGACTTGTGTCTTTATGTGCTGTGGAAGCATCAGATACACTGTAATACAATACACCTGACAGGTAAATATGTATTATGGTACTTTAAATGCAAAAAAGAGACTTTAAAAATAAAAGATTTTACATCAAAAACTGCCAAATTTATCTGAGTGCTGTGTTTAAAAACCTTAAAATGAAAAAAATGCAAAAAAAACTCATAACCTAATGACAAAAGACATCTCAACAGTCATGAACTAATAAAACAATGACTCAGCTGCTATAGATGCACTGTTTAATAAAATACAACACATCATTTTCCCATCTGAATAAAATCTACTGCAGGGAACTGATATAATTAGGAACTTTGAAAAAGTTAATTTTAGACGTTTCAGATGTTTCCCTTCCCTTCTTCTTAATTCATATGTTGTGTTGTTGTGCAAAACCTGATAAACATTCTCTCTGATTAATCTAAATCATCTAAACCCCTGAATGAGTTTGACACCTGTGGTTTACAACAAGATATAATTTAAACATCCCCGTGTTGTTCCCAAAATTTTAATGAGACAAAGCCATCCACCTTTTCCTCCCATTTTAACTAGGACTTTTAAACTCATAGTGGTTATACATGCTTTGGCCTGATGGTATTATAGCATCAGGACATTTTTGCTTCTCTGGAGGAGCCAGCGATCAAACCAGCCAAATTGTGGATGAACCATTTTTCTTCATGAGTCACTGCCATACAGAATCATTAAGAAGGAGCCCACGGTCTCATGCCAGCTGTCTCAGATGAGTTAGTCAGTGAACAGAAATCAGGAATGAATAGTGAGTGACTGCGTCCCACACATGCATCAACTTCTGAAGACAAAGTAGCAGAAAGGCTGTTTCAGTGATGCAAGACCCTCCTGATGTTTGGGAATGTCGAAGGCCGAGGAGGAGATAAGGCTAGATAAAGCATATAAATACCCTCACTGCATGACTACCTCAGTCACATTCTGACAATGAATAAAAAGTCATTCCCTAAACAGAGGAGTGTGCAGACGATGCGCTCTGTCAGGTCTCCAATCTGTCAGCAGAGTGCCTTTGGTCCCCTCAGGCCACTCAGCACAGCACTGCCATATTTTGTGCTCTCTTTCACTCATAGAGCCTGTCCTCATGCAGCCTCATGTCCCCAGCAGGACACTTCACTGCAAAGTGATTTTGCCAATGGGACAAAATAGATTGTTGTTTTGTTGCTTAGTAGATTATTTCTCTGCTGCATCGTAGGACTCATGCCCATCAGAGGCTCAACTGTTTTTAATGATCTTTTGAAATTATTATCTGACTTGAATTTATTTAATTTGTATTTTTATTTTAGTTTCAAATGAGATATTTTTGGTTTCAAACCAAGCTTATTTATGATCTTTAGATATGTGAAGCTGCACTGACATCTCCTGGAGAAACTGCAGAATTACATCTGATCTTTTCTATTTTATTTCTCTTTACTTTTTTTTATCTTCACCGTAATTTAAAATGATGACAATTTGGATTTTTTCCTTTATATAAATTTAAAAAGAATCTTCAGCTGCAGTTTTTCTATTTTATTAATTTTTTTAGAGAAAGCTAAATTATTATTAAAACAAGAAAAGTTATTTAGTTTAGTTTCCAGTTTAGTTTTTCCTGTATAAATATAATATTAAGTTTAAAGTGACTTAATGGAGAAAAACATACGGTTGTAACATGTTCATTTAGTCCATCATGCCTTCCTACCTCACATAATGGTGCATTATTTATTATAGGTTACATCCTGGTTCTCTTACACTTACACACACACACACACACACACATGAACAATAGACTTACTATGTTTGTGGAGTCTCCCCAATGAACAAAAGTATCCCTCAACTCCTTAATCTACCTTTAACATCCATAACTTTATTTTTAATCTTTTACTTTACTTGAACTTAATTTTGACACAAACCCAAAACTAAACAATCATTTCCACAAAATCCAACCAGCATGTGGTCCTGACGCTGTGAGGCCTCGTAAGGTCCCAGAGAGCCCACAAATATAATCCTGTGTAATCTGAGAGGATGAAGGTGATGATGATACATGATGGCAAGCTCTCATTTTAGTCTTGTATCACAAGGTTCAGGGTGTGTTCCAAAGAGTCAGCTATCCACGTCCACCTCAGGGACCATCAATATTCTCGTGTGAACCGAATAAAAGATCCAAAGCTATCCTGATGTCATGAAATCAAATGAAGCTGTAAGATCTAGATGCAAACAATAAACAATATATATGTAGGTGTTGATAATAATAATTATATAACAGCAATAGTGGCAGAATTGCACTGTGACAATTATTTTATTGATCATGACAACTTTACATCTCACTGCCATCTTCATTAGTATGAGTGCTGCTTTCTTTCTCTGCTGCATTGATTAATCTATAAGTCTGCCAGTAATAAAGCAAGTGGTCTCACTGCTCCGTGTAACAAGAATTAGTTCAGATTCCTCCCAGCTTTCTTGGTTTCTTCTCATCACTGCTGTTTTTTTTGTCCACACACACACACACACACACACACACACACACACTGCAGTGGCCGTGCCAGCTTTGTGCTGTGCCTCCTCAGAGCAGTGCCCTATGAAGAGTAAGTCCTCAACTATGCCAAAGCTGGCTTTTTGCCATTTAGCTAAAGGTGCCAGCATAAAAGCAGAGCTAGCTTACAAAAGGTCAGCATACCCCAGACAGGATCAAGTAACTTCTACTGAGCTGCAGTGTCACTCAAAATACTACCTAACAGCAGACAGCCCAACCTGAGTTCAGAGCTCCATGTTGGTTTGTTGCAAAATGAAAGCTGCCACAATCATTTGCATTGCTCTGTAGATTAAAATATATCAACGTGACTTTAACTACTTTTAAATACAATGCAACACATGTAGCTACCATTTTTTGGGCTATCCCTATATTATAGGAGCTGTTACTGCAGTCCTCAGGTCATACAGTAACGGATAGGGTAGCATTGTGAGATTCTTCATGTTCCGCCAAAACGTCTCTGAACTGCTGAGGCATGGAGACAGCTTGTTCCAGCACAACACACAGACCTTTGCTATGATCGGGGTCGAGGGACACCATGGATATGCTTGACATTTTGAGTACTTTGTCTTGTTTCTCAATCTAATAGGTGCAAAGTGATGCATTGTCCTGCAACAGGGAGGCTGCAACCATTTAGATGATAGTCCTCACAATCCCTGACATGACAGGACTCAGAATGGACCGTCACTGTAACAAGGTGATCAAAGCTATTTGTTTCAAACTGGAGGCAAGAAAGAGAGGATGTAATACACTTAAAGAAACGCTTTTAAAAGGTTTCAGTCTGTAAGCCGGCCAAGTATTCAATAAAATTAACAACATAGAAGATCATGGTGATATTTAACCAAATACAATACACTGATTTTAAGCAAAAAAAAGAGATGATTTATAGAAATAAAACTTTATGTTCATGTGAAAGCCCCCAAAAAGTAAACATGTCAGAAATTCTAAGATCATAAATTTCTTTTATTAAAGAAAATCAAGAGAAAACATCTGTTTCATTTGGTACATTGCAAAGTGGTTTTGGGCCCATAAAACACAGCAAATATACACAGGAGACATCAATGTTTCCAAGTTGTGTCAACTCACATATTCAAGAGCAACTAAATATCAGTGAATGAGAATCTAAACTAATGCAAAGTCCAAAGATGGATTGCACCAATCCTGCGTGATGCAGGGGTTCCCGACCTGCAGGCCAGGTTCACCATCCACTGAAAGGAGCACATAGGGCCAGACTGTTCTCATCACAAGTTTAGAAGAAATTGTTTTGTAATCACTGCACTGGTTCACGTACTTAGTCAGGTATAAAAACATACATCTAAACACAGACTGCTGAAACAGTGCATACCACTTTGTTTAATTAGATTTGTTATTTAAGTTTCTGGGTCTGGATGTCACCAGGTAGCTTTCACACAAAAGGAAGATATTACAGCTAATCCTCAAAAATGCCCACTGAATACAACTTCCACAACTTTTCTCCAATTAGATCCTATCCCGCCTCCTCTTTGTCTGTCCTCACATGCTCTGCCTTCCACTTGACAACCCACAAGCACAGGGAAAATATGTAGAGGGCACAGCATGTGGGGGAATCGTAGAGGAAAACAGTGACGACAAAGAATCCACAAACCAAGAAGGTGCAGATGAGAAGTCTGGTGATGCCGTATGATACAGTCCACCACAAAACAGCTTCAGACTGTTTCTCTGAGGAGGAGTTCAGAGACTGATGAGCGCTGTCTGTGTAAGCGGCGACATGGCCGTCCATTTGGCCACTTGTCTCCTGATGGGTCACTGATCTTTCTTTAATTTGCCAGAAGTTCCCCTGATCCTTTGGAAATCTGAGAGCTTGTCCTGATTCAGGAAATGACTTCCCTCTATGAGCTGCTGAAGTGCTGGGGACAGTTTGTCTGAGATGAGCACTTGAATCCGAATCAAAATGTGAGTGAGACAGAATGTGAGTTCGCTCTGTGGAGGCTGGTGGCTGAGGGCACTCACTGCCTTCAATCATTAAAGTTTGCTCTGGGCCTTGACAGAGACTTAAGTTTGAACCTGTTTCTGATTCTGTCAAAGAAACTCCACCTGAATCGAAAGTGTGGTTCAGGTCTTTCTCAGTGTCTGCCAGCCTGTTCCTCCTTTCAGCCGCAGGATTTGTGTGTCTTTCAGGAGGCTGCGCCTCTCCATCGAAGACCTCTTCCCAAACCCTCCTCACTGAATCTGTGAGCTTCTGCTCCCATCTCGGCTCAAGTGATGCTGTACTTTCTGCTCTGATGGGATTTTCTGATAGTTTTTTACATTCAACACGCTGTCCTTCTTTCCTTGCACCCTCTTTCTCCCCACAGGAGGTTTCCACATTACCCATCGAGTCCCTCATTGCCTCTATTTTCCCTCCTCCAGCACTCATCCTCTCATTTTCCTGACACATATCTCCTTCTATTCCTTCATACGTCTCAGACTGGTTTTGTGTTGAAGTGTCTCTCTTTGTGATATTCTCCTTTGCCATATCTTCTTCTCGGCTTCTGTCGCTACTCACATCATCTTTTTGACCCCTTAAGTGTTGCTGCAAGTGACTTTGTTGCTGTTTGACGTCCTCAGAAACGTTTGAATCGTATTTATCTACTGAATGAGGTCTGACTTCCATTGAGTACACTGTAAGTCTTGTATGTGTTGACGGGTTTATTTCCTGCCTTTCCGTTGCTTTTTCATCCCAATGTAATCTATTTTCCTTTGCAGTCTGGTTTAATACTTTCTCATCTTCATATTTGGGGTCAGAGCTTTGCTCTGCTTGTGTGTATACTGAACCCCCTTCCTTCTGAATACAAGACTCTTCTCCTGCTGGGATTGACCTTGATTGTTTGTCGCATGATACCATAAATAATGATGGTTCAGATTGTAAAGTGTCATCACCGTGTTTCCATGCTGTTACTTTTATTCCAACACTTGAAACACTTACTCCTTCTGTTGTCTTTTTAAATGCATCGGTGCTTGGGTTATTTAACGGCACCGTGTCACTCCTTCCAGGTACATCCGTTCTGTTTGCCTCAAAACTTTGATTTGGCTCACATCCAGCTGTATGTGACAGTGCAAGTCTCATTTCCCTTCCACCACTCTCACTCAGCTGTAATGGTTTTCTACTGTTTTGGGTCAGCCTGAATGTCTCACTCTGTGATTCATCTGCATACCTCGGAGATTTTTCACACTCCTCCGTCTGTGGCCTATATATCTCCACTCCGGGAGACGCTTCCTGTTCTATATAGTTCACCGTGATCCCCTCCTCCTCCACTTGTCTAGGGTTAGAAACGACACACATCTCCCTATCCTTTGCCTCCTGCCTGATTGTCTCCCTAAATGCCAGCATGTCATCCATTGCATTGTGTGTGGTACATGTAACCTCCCTTTCCCCAATGGAAGAAAGACCCTCATCCTGCCGTGCTCCCTGTGAGATCTTATCTGCAGCGCTGGCATTCTGAGACTCTGGCATTGCTGTCATGTCTGTTGTCTCAGACTCCCCTGAGCTTGTTACCAAGTCAGCAGTGTGCAATATGAAGGGCTCGTCTCTTCCTATTCCTTCTGCTCTTTCTATTATTCTCTCACTTTCTCGCATCCTGACTGTGTGCCGACGATTCTCCGTTGGACTATCAACATTGTCCTTGGACACAGGCGATGGCCTCTTGAGGCTAAATTCCTGTGGAGTGTCTGTTACAGAGTTTGTCTGTGACCTTTGGAAAGCATTTTGTGCCGGTGGCTTGTCATCTCTTGGGCTGCTGACACATGCTTCTGCTGGCTGATGATCTTCAGTGTTCAAGGCACCAGTAGCTGACAATGTTTCACAAGCATCTGGCAGCAGCTGACATGCAGCTAAGGTGTGTGAGTGTGAGGTGGTAGGTGTATCTTTGCCCACCTGAAGTTCTAGAAAGTCTTGACTTCTTGCTGCATATTGTATTTGGGGCAGCTTATCATTTGAAGGAGACACTGATGCTGCTGTCTGCAGCCATTCTGACTCTGGAACATTAGAGTGGTCCTTACAGCCGGGCCCATTAAGAAAAACCTGCCATACATCGCTCACAGAGGGTTCTTTATTGTTGGCATCTGTACTTTTAGGAATAGTCTCCCACATATCATTAACAGAAGGTGTGTTTTCTTTAGACGCTTTTGACAAAGTCCTTTTGGCTCTCCCAGTCAAGATGTCATCCACACTGGCAGTGTCCCATTGCTGTGGTGTATCGTTGTTCCAGTCCAGTGGAAGCAGAGGAATCTGATGGTAGGTGAGTACCGGTGGACTCTTGCTCAGTTGTGTCTTATGGCATTTATAGAGAAAGCTGGCAGAGTCACTCCGTGGAGCTGCCGTGTGCTGAGAAACCTTTTGGCCACAGCCTGAGTCATGTGAATATGTTTTTGGTAGTTGCTGCCTCTTTTGGGAGAGGTAGTCCTGCACATATGCCAACCGTGTTGCTCTACGTCTGCTTTTTGCACTTTCCACCTGTCGAGAAGGCCACAAGTCAAGGATCAGGTCAAATGTGTAATTCCCTGTAACTAGAGGCAAATTGTAATTTGTATTGTTAATCTTTTGTGTCATCAGGTTGGTGGAATGCTTGTGTCAGCATTCATTGATATGTAAAATATCTGTAATGATGCAATGCATTGCAACATTGCTGCAAGCTCACCACATAACTCCAATTATGTTCACATCATCAGTTTTGCTGCAAGTGTAAAAGCAGGTTGCATTTATTCTTAGTGGTTTGCACACGAGTGATTTCAGACCTCTTCTCAAGTATCAGGTTAGCCAGCTTTCTGTCCCTTCCAGAGTCTTGCTCAGCACCGATATGCATTTCTGCTTCTTCTGCTTTTCCACGTCTTTGCAGAAATAACATACTATGTGTGCTTTCACAACAGATCATTTCTGAAGACACACAACTTGTAAACAGCATTTATTTAAAAGATAAGACGTCAGTCTCACCCAAGGCTTGTGTTCTTCACAGCAAAGCAGCAATTGCGTCTCTGTGTTATCCACCATTTTTCTGCCAGACCTTTGTACTTTATATGCTTCTATTTCTACAAAAGAGAAGAAGAAAGAAGATAAAATAGTCTGAATTAGCTTGCATGTGTATGTACATGCACCCACATACACGTGAAGTGCTGCAAACACACCTGCAGAAACTGCATTTGTGACCTTGGTCTTTTCAGCTGCAGCTCCACTCCTGTAGTTCAAAATAACAATACACGATTACAGAAACTCACACGCTCTACATTTACATGTGTGTTTATTTTATCTATGTTTTATTTAAATGGTGTCATTTATGTTTTAAATGATTTCTACTGAAAAGATTGTTATTGCTCATTTAGTTCTGATAATTCCTCAAAGCTTGTGTTTCCTTTCACTGCATACAGTGTGTAATGACCATGTGACCAACAGTGCCAGCCTTAAACTACATGGAATTAAATGAGATCAAAAACTGGTTATAATCAACATGTACTTGCACAGAAACCTTTGGAAGTCTCTCTCTCCTGTGTTAAATTGTGTATTAATGATATATTATTGGAGAATGTTGTTTTGTTCTTGCTACAGTAAGATATAATGGACACCTGCAAAGACATCTGACCATAAAAGGGAAAAATATGTCCTGCAGACAAACTTTCTTTATTGAGCAGTTACACAACAGCTTGGTATAGACACACCAAGGTCCAACTAGCAGGTTTTATAGCATTCAACTTCATCTAATGAGAAGAGCAGCACACTGTAAACAGACCACTTGCACCGTGTCAAATTGCAGCTAAAGGCCGTCGCTGTTTCTGCTTGATTTCTACCAGGAAGTCAAGAAAATGAATTGCAGGATCCCAGGCTGTTTTACTGAAATACTGATATAAGAGTGTTCTGTTGGTGGCTGATGTGACTTTTGTCAGCACAGACGAGTTTGAAAAAGGATTCGGCGTCACACTCTCTCACCTGTTGGCTCTGAGACAGCTCCTTTTGCTCTTATAGCTGTTGTTTTCTTCCTGAGTTTGAGGAGCGGCTTCCTTCGTGGGTCCCTTTTGGTGGCAGAACAACACATAGTTCATTTCCTTGTTATTAGCCCAGAATGTGCCCACAGAAGTTTCATAACGGAGACAGAACTCCACTCTGGTGCCTTCTTTTTCAAAGGGTGGAATCAGAGTATACCTGAAGGTAAACCTATCTGTTTTTCTATCACTCGATCCGGGCACGTACTCTGCCAGCAGATCAAAGTAACTTCTCCATCGATCCATGGTTATCCGAGCATAGACAGTCTTGCTGTAGCAGAGGTTGACCACCCTGATGACGCCACGGATGGTGGTGGTTCCAGGGAGAAGCTCAATGCTCTCCAGCTCCACCATCTGTGTCTGCAGCCTCTGGTCCAGATCCTCTGGGGATAAGGGGGATGGAAACAGGCAGGAGATATAAAACTCCTCTGCTGAACGGGCCACCAGCCTGTCATTGGTCCAGCTGATCTCAGACTCTGCCACCTCAGGATTGTCAAACTCCTTAACTGACACCAAGTCAAGGCCAAAGGCATCTGCAAACGAGACCTTTCTGGGAAGAGCTGGTGGGGGTTCTGGCTCTGAATCTTCCTCATCTGTTGTGGAGCCCATAGAAGATGAGGCCTCCTTTCCTCTCTCCTCTTGTTCCCAGCTTTTTTCCTCCTCTCCCTCCTCAAACATCACCTCGTCCTCTTGTGCAGGCTGGATGAACAAAGCCTCCATAGTGTGCGAGGACGTTGGAGGCAGCTGTTTGTCTGTCTGGCTTGGAGGGTGGCACAGACCAAAGTGCCCCCAGCCTGGCAGCACTGATCCTGTAGAGGGGAGAGCAGGAAGAGGACGTGACTTGACAGATGGAGTTTGGTTACAGCAGAACACTAAATTTGAGCCATGTCTATTCATAGGACACAACTAGAACAGACCTTCCTGGTTATCCTTTCAGTCATCCTCTCACAATATGTTTGCTGTCTCTGTAATAAATAAATGAACCAAACTCTTTGTTTGGAAATGTCTTTCCTGTTTAAAAGCTAAATCACATGGAATGAAATCCATTATTTAGGTCACATTCAAGCTTGATTTATAACACTGAAAATGTAATTATAGAGCAACATCATTACCTTAATGTCAGTTTTGTGTTTGTATTTGAAAAATTCACATTTGAGTCTCTGTGACTGACGGACAGCTGCTTACAGTGAATCCTCTTCCTCATGCTGGGGAGCCGACACTGACCACTGACCCCCACGTCGAAAGGGGGGAATAGGAGAAGGACCATCAATTATAAATGAAAGAATTGTTAGTTTATTGCTATTTGCTATCATGTTGTTCTGCAAAGCCTTTAGTATCACCACCAGAAGAAGCTGGCTTCATTTTGCTGGCTTGTTGCATTCAGGAAAAGAAAATAACTGTATTTTCTTTCCCTTAAAACACTAAAGTTTGTATTTCAATACTTTAATTTGTGTGTTTAAACAAAGTCACCTTAAACAGGAAGTTTAATCCACCGTACCCTGATAAGAATGGTAACTATACCCCACAAATTTAGCAGATCTTGTAAAATGACTTTAGTGCTCGTCATACAATCCTTTGCAGGCAGGTGAGCGAGGCTTTGTCCTCAAAGAACCTTTTGTGCTTCGTTTCCAAACCAAAGCGGCTCTTTTCAGGGTTTTAATTGCAGTTTGCTCGCTAAGTAACAGGAACTGGAAATGCAATATCATCTTTTAATCATTAAATCCAACAGTATGTAAATAGAATAAAAATACTAAAACGATGTTTTGATGTAAAAATAGATCCTTAACATGTTGTGTGTCTGCAGTGTATCAGTAGATGGCACTATGTGATCAAAACAGAGCTAAAGCCAGTTTAGTCAACAACCAGGCTTTATTTATTTAGCATGTAAACAATTCTGGTAAACAATGTTAAAGTAGAGTTTCAGTCAATTATTCTAAACTGTAAATACATAAATAAAACGTTTAGCTAAATGATATTTTGAAGGCTTGTCCACACGGCTTTCACATTTCAAAGTTGACCAGTAGGTGTCAGTATAACCCCACCACAACTCCAATGCTGCTGTTTTTCTCTCATCTCTTTACAATTTTCCAGATGCTGTTTCTTCCAGCTTCTGTTTGGCGTTTTTTCTTAAAAGAAAATAATATAGTTTTCCAATGCAAACAAAAACAAAACGTATCCCATAATATGAGTTAATTTTGGAATATAAGACTAAAATTATGTAGATTTCTTTGCTCTCATACAGACTTTTAATACTATTCATTTTACCTTTACACACACACACACACACATAAACACACACACACATATATATATAGGGTTTGTCAACATTTTGTGTATGATGTAAAATGTGTGATTTTGAATAACTTGCAGGAGAAAGTGTAAATAAGTGTAGCTCATTATTAATTATTAACATAGACAACATGAATAAGTTAAATACTTGATCTTTATTTTATTTACAGTAGAAAAAGTGTTCTACATAAATCCTGGCTAAAACTTTTGGTCCTTTATAAAAACAATATCAATAAAACTGTTAAAAATTCCCAATGTTACCGTCATGAATAACAAAAATATCTTAATATATACATTTTAAAATGTCGACAGGAGTCAGAATCAGGTAAGATCTACTTAACCCTTCCTTGCATTAAAAAGGAAAGCAAAGATTAACCCCTAGCCTTTCCTTTATAATCTGGTCATTCTTCACTGTGAAGGTCGCCGCTTTTTTCTCTTTCACAGAAAAAGACACAACCAGGAAATATATATCATATATAAACCATTTAAATGCTTTGCATTTACTGTATGGTTGATAAACAGCGTAACGTAATGCTTTTATAATACTGAAATGTTCAAATGATCATTCCATTTATTTTTATTTCAAAACATGTATTGATTTCCAAGTGATTTGTTTGTGACATTTAGACACATTTAGTCCCTTTTTAAAAATCATAATAAAAATAAAATATCTATGCTCACGTATCTGCAGCTTTAAATCAAGTGAGGTGCAAGTAAAATAATCTATGTGGAAATATTTAGGAATTAAACGCGTAACATATTTTTTCCTGAAGGGATAAATTCAAAGCTAAATTGCATTTTATTTAAATCTCTTTATTTGTGCCTTTAAAAATGAGCCACGACATGTCCTAAATTCGGTGCGATTTCATTTCTGTGTGAATGATAAAGCACTGTTTCTGTAAGAATATGGTGAAGTTTGTGTTAAGAGGTGGGAAAGGTGAGGAATCCTCAGCGCGCGCAGCTGGAGGAAGATGATGGTCTTGTTAAAATATAAAATGAGTATTTCCGGAATGCATTTTAATTCCCACACTTTCTTTCTGCTTCCCCCATCCTAATTTTGGTGTTTGGCATTAGAGGCACTAAATGAGGAGTTGGAAGTTTGTGCGACGCAGCAGAGCGCGCGCTCGGACCGGTCCGTTCCTGTAAAGTGTGCAGCCTCATTCCGCAGCAAGCAGCGCTGCATCTGCAGCTTTTTCCTGCAAGCTTCCTCACACATGACGCACAAGTCACACCGCGACACGGGGACACAAACTTTTGTTTAGTTCTTTACTTTTTTTATTTACATAGCAGGTGGCCCTGACGTCACATGGGGTCGCAGTACGCCCAAAAATAACATACACACCTCCGCACACAAGCAAGTGCCTCCCCCGGGGGGTTTTCTAGTCCCAAATATACTTGCTTGCTGGGATACAGCTTGATGTGTGTTTGAATCGTAACGAGGAAGGAAAAAAAAAAAAAACAAGGCGCTTCTTCCTCGCATTGCGCGTCATTCAAACAGGACTCAGTGTACTGCTTTTCTCTCTGTTGCATTAGTAATAACAGCCGCGTTGACGAGAGACAGCAGGAGAGTGTGTGTGTCTCCGTCGCGGTGCCCAGCGGAGGAATATTGAGCTTTTTATTTACTCTGCAGCTTGTTGTTCATTTTCTCTGCGTTATGGTGAACTTGGACAGTCACGTGCGAAGATCTCCGCAACTATAGAGGACGACGACTTCTCACCTGGTGTGTCCCTTTGACTTCACCGTGAGGGGAAAATTTACCTGCTGTTTTTTTGGGTAAGTTTTTCTGCCCAGGAGCTTCTTTCTTTCTCTTTACCTCTCTGCCCCGCAAGCACGTGAATTAGGAAGTGTGCAGCCGGTCACAAGTTCCCCCTGTTCCTTTACTACCAGACGCGCTGCGTTTGCGTTTATTTACAAGTTGCGCAGACTTTTATGTGCTTTTTAATTACCATGCAGTTGTTGACAGGTTGCCCCCCTAACCCCCCTCAGATTGCGCTTTAATTAAAGCAGATTGTTCCACACTTAAAGAGCAATTCCAGTTAAATTCCTGCGACACTTTGCACACTTGCAGTGATATTTCTTAGATAAGTTTGATTTGCATTGCATTCAAATAGCATCATGTTAGATTTTAATCAGTTTGGTTGAATTCATAGCTATTTTACAACTATTTTCAAGCAATTTTGGGAACTTTTTTAGGTGTCAGAAATTTAATAAAAGCAAGAAAAAAGTGTTTTAATTTAAAACATTTTGTTCTTAATAGATTTAATATTTAACCTGCATGAGCCACATTTAAATGAAAATAATTATGCATTTTTCCTTTCATTTCTTTCCTGCTTCTGTTTGTGAGACAAACAAATAAAAAAAAAAACCATTTCCAAAACTCATGAATAGATTTAATGCTAAATGTAGTGTTTTAAGTTCTTACTGTGCACCAAAATCTAGACTGGAATCATAGCACATTTTATGTCTACATGGAAATTGTTTATGATTATCAGTGCTTTATATGCAGGACTGACAAATGCATTATCAATACATGTGACTGTCAGGAGTCAACAGCTTACCGTAGTTGCACGCTCCATTTTTCTATCCCATCTTTTTCGCTGTCCCGTGACAAACATGGGTGCTGGTAGCATATTACATTTCATGATGATGAACCTGCAATTAAAGCTCATTTATCTCAGGTCTGAAAGCGCCTTCCGAGATGCTCTGTTACACTCTTGTGTCTTGTCATGCCTTAATCACTATAGCCCAAAAATCAATACATGTATCTCTTTTTTTTCCCACCCCTTGTAAAGAAATTCTAATGAGGCATTGGGAGTTGCAGAACTCTCCAGGCCTGTCCTCTGATCAGCTTTCACCCCAGGATTAGCTGGAGCCACCCTCCTTGTTCAAGCTGCAGGGTGCACAGGTGTTCCTTCCTCAGTTATGCAGGTGTGGGCCAAGTCCTTCCCCCCTCACTCAGCAGCTCTCACTCTTCAAAGGCTGTGCAGCAATAAATGCCCCTTCTGAAATATGTCAGTGCACAATCAGCCCCTTTGTTGAAATGCCCCTGTAATCATTTCTTAAAGCATATTTTAGAATAGCCTATGTGATCCTGTTTATTTGTTGGGCTTTTGCCTGTGAGTGTGTGGGCTACCAGATTTGGTAAAACAGGATGTATTTTCCTGCCTAAGGCAAACTGGAGAGAGACCTGCCATTAGTCTTCCTTCACGAGTGACCGTTGTAGGGAGCAGTGCACTTATTAGCCCAGCTCTCTCCTCTCTGCGTCCATTTTTTGATTGCTGCATTCATCATCGGGTGGTCGAGCTCTACATTATGGTAATAGGAAAATGAATGTCCTCCACAGGATTAATGTGTATACCCTGTCATATGTTTCAATCATTTATCAAAATTAAGATTCCGCTTTCAGCTTGGCGAACACTGGTTGCTGCAGGATTTTACCTTTACATGTGGAAATAGCAGAGAGCTTCTTTATCTGGGAACCTATTCTAAAATGCAGTCGCAGTCGGAAGCACAGATTGCATCGATTGTCTTTTGTGACAGTTCATTTTGTAAGCAGTGAAACAGTGCTTGTGAACGGCACCCCAACCCATCCCCCAACACCTCTGTAATTACTCGGACTGTTGGCTGAAGCCCCTTGAGGTGTTGCTGCCATGTTGGGGGGGTGAACTGGCATGGCTGCCCTGAACATAAGCTACCCAGCGTCTTTTCCTCTCTGGCTAACTTTGCTCTGTTACTGAACTTTTGGGTGATTTAATGAGATCCGTTCAGGTTTTCTTTCTGTTGATAGAAGTGTTTCCATGACAACCAGCTAAAATGACCTGAAGTGATCAAGCCTTTTTTCATTTTCTGTCCTTACTTCTTATCTTGTCCTCCTTCCCTTTACTGCATGGTTTCCTCCCCCAGTAAGAATGGAATACGTGTTGACACTTTTGGCCTTTAATGGCACTTTTGTGCTGCATAAAACTATTTGTTTACCAGGATCATATGCTGCAAGCTGTCAGCCTCAGAGAGATTGACTTCTAAAGATAAAAGAGTGCATTACATGCTTAAGAGGCCACCCCTCTGCACTGTAATTATCCACATCACGGTAATGATGTTTTGTGTGCCCCAGTTACTAAGAGTCTTGAGACAGCTCAGACTTTTTTAGTTCCGCTCTGGGTCACTTCTTAAGCCCAACTCCACACTTTTCCCAAAAGGAAACGTTGTGACTCTTTGGCTTTAGAAAGCCTCGCAGGGTTGGGTCAGGGGATGCGGATTAGAGAGGAGAAAAGTCCGTAAATGACTTGTTTACAGTTTGTTTTGTCTTTGCTCAATCTTTCACGGAGTTCTTTTTCTGCATGCAGTGTTTGCTTTGCCAGTTTGGAAAGACTTTATGCTTAAACAAACGCAGTGAAGGATCAGAGCATGGATTGTTTTTATTGCACCCCACAAAAAAAAAAAAGAAAAGAGTCAAATCTATCAGGTAATAAATGGCAGTGTTTGGCTGCTGGGTATAATCTCACAGTGTGTTAGGCTCTGAAATGGAAAGGAAACTATGTTTCCTAAATGTATGTAAAACTAATTGAGGCTTTTCATAAAGCTCTCTTGGCACGGTGTGCTTCATCGTGTGATTGTGTCTTCCAGCTCGCACACAGAGCTGCCATCATCACTGTTTATCCAATAACTATGTTTTCATTTGAATCACCACATGTTTCCCTGTCTTCTTGTCTATCGCAACGCGGTGTGAAGACGTCACAGCTTTTATTGAAGCCACGGTCAGAACAATGTCCTCATGTGGAAAAAACATGTTGGTTTTGGGGTCTTGCCCTGAATAAAAGGCAGAGGGTCAGTCATGTTAAAAGGCAAGGTCAGCATGTCTCATCCAGCCACCAGCCTGTCACTAGTAAACAGTCCAGCATCATGTGAGGCATTACTGATGCAAAGCAGGGAAACCAACACTCTTATTGTTTAAATGCTCTTTGTTAAATCATCTCTTGCATCCTTTAACTGTAAGCAGTGTAATATCTGTGTTTCTCACTTTGTTATTGTTTGTTATTGTTGTTTACATTATGAGTAATGGCGTACAAGTGACAAGCAGATAGAATAATCTAAAATGATTTATATTATAACCAAAGCTTTAATCTCTTTGTTTCACTCACAGTCTGGCTTTTATTGATGAGCTGCATCCTGTTGAAGGGAAAAGTTACATCTCTAAGGACCTTTCCTCTTTACCCGGACGCAGACAAGGAGGGAAAAAATGTTTATTTTTAACATGTTGTGGGTGGAAAAAAAATAGGTGGGGAGGGGTTGTGACAATAACAATTTTTGACAGGCACATTAGGCTGCAGAAAGAGCATCCAGCTTGGGGCGGAGGGCATATGGTGCTGCCTTCTGCTGGCATAGCTTTAGAACAAGTTACAATACTCACACAGGGTCACGACTGTCTCAGGTTTGTTCCTTCTGTCTCACTCGTCTAAATAAAAACAGCAAGAAGGATGCGAGTGGGGGGTTGGGCGGGGATGGGCAGTGGTCTGGAGGCTGGGGTTGTCACACACTAGCCCGGTTTTTTATATGATTGCTCAAAGTCATGCCCCATTTGTGTCAGGACATAATATGGTCAAAGAATGGAGGAGAGACATTTGACATTTTCACAAATGCATCTCTTTAACTTTGAATGTAGTCACACTCACTCTTTTCATTTCTGCATGTTATGCTCTGGCCAGCGTGTCCGTGTGCTGTATAAATGTAACAAAGACAATAAATGGCACTGAAAGAAAGAAGGTGATGTGATTTAATCTGCTTTCATCATCGGAACAGCCAGCGTATGCTGCTTGATGGCGATGCCTAATCCCACTCGAAACAACAGCCATTTTCCACCACATTGGCTCTCCTTGGTTTTCTTCTTTGTCATGTGGATCTGATGGACTTAGATAATGTTTAGGATGACGCAGGGCTTTGGTTTGAAGGCTGCAGATCGCTGGGAGGGTAATTACAGCCTACTGTGCAGCTTCCTGGATTTTCCCTGGATCCCAGTTACAGGCCGGCTTCCAGAGCAGCTCTGAGAATGAAATAAAATAGCCACAACATATGGACCAAGCTAAACAATAGTGTATTTTTTATAGATTTGATGAGTAGTTTTTAATTTAGATTGTCACTTCTGGCGAGCAGCAGGGCAGATGGTGCAGACTCCAGTGCCCATCAGAGCCTAAATACCTCCAGGCAGCTGTTGCTCATAAACTTTCTTTTCCTATCATTTTTTTCTGTCTTTAACACGGCTTGGGTCAAGAGGAGTCAAACCTGTTACAACACCTGTTCCTGCATATGCAAATCTGTTGTTTTGTCATTTCATTAGGCAAGGCAAAGCGACGAGTCCCTCGTGGTTGCAAAAGCGGCTGGCGCTGGGCCTATTTGGCATGCTACCCAGCGAAAAGATGCTCGAGGCGGAGTTAGGGGTGGACGAGAAGTTGGGATTCTTTTGAAAAGCGACTCAAATCATTGGGTGCCTTCACATCGCTACGGCGATTTGGATGGCTTCCCAAAATTTGAGTGAAAGATGTTGTGTTTGAAAAGAGGGAAACTCCTCTCTTTATGTCTTTATCTGGAAACAGGATCTGGTAGTGAATGACAAAGGACTAGCTTAAAGTCCAAAAACCTGGCACACGCGTGCCGGCCACACGCCTCTTACCACACTCCCCCACCTTCACCCACTCCATGTCCTCTCCTCTGTCGCCCTCCTCTCCCTCCTCCCATCGTCATCCCTTCATCATCTGGCGCCCTCCCGCAGCGCTCGCCTCTTAACCACATGTGCCAGCGCAGGGTCTGCTCTTGCTCTGGGGCTAATTGTTCGCTGGTAAACTGCACACTCGCTGGTGGGGGTCTCCCCCTCGTCCAGGCGTAGAGCTGCAAAGCGCCGAGCGGGTGGTGCTGGCGATGCTGGTGATGTTGGGGTTACAGATCATGATCTCTCGCTGCAGTATATTCTCCCCCTATAAATCTGGAGATTGTCTGTTGTAATCCGTCCTGCATGCTGAATGCAACAAACACACCATGAAATGAAAGGTTATTACAGCAGCGTAATGCCAGAGACCGGCAGGGTTGTGTGTTTCCAGGAAGGAGAGAATGTGTCCCTGCTGGATGTTTCATTTGCTGATGTTGTTTTCAAGTTTTCCACTTTAACTAACTTGTAAACTATTTAATGCCTTTCAAGCTGTTCTAAACATAAACTAGTGAGGTTTATATAAAGTGCTTTCTTTATAGGCAGAAAAGAGGAGGAATTGATGGATGGTTGGAAAGACCCAGGACTAGTTAATCTCATCTGATAAGTCACCCCTTCCGCCTCCTCCTGCCTCTCATTTCTTTCTGCCTCCTCTTTGTCTTCCTCCTCCTCTCCTCTCCTGTCATGGCTTGGTGGGTATGCTTGCAGGTCTGTTCCTCTCTCACCACACAAGGCATTAAAGCCAGGCCCCACAAGCCCCCTCTGATATGGGAGAGTTCATTAGAGATGTGCCTTTGATGGGCAGCCTTTTCATGTGACTACCGGTTTTTCAAATACCTTGATGTAGAAGCTTAAGAAGGCATTGTGCAGTAAGCCCTCCTTTTGATGCGACTTATTTAGATCTGCATAGTAAATCAGGGGGGAGTAAATAACCAACCAGCAGATGGAAGCAAGAAGATAAGGCAGCAGCGAACAATCGCATTTGTATTTTGTTATGATGTTGACAGCAGCTAAAATTCACTAATCTAGAGCCACTGATCTGCATTTCAAAGAAATCTCATTTAGCAGCAGGGAGGATAAAGTTCCTCTCATTGTGTCTATTTTATTGCATTCTTCGCTAATTTATCTGCCCACAGATTTAACGTGCAGGGCTTGGTGGTAGGAGCCAGCGTCCGTGCGTTGCATAGGGGGTCTTAAATACTGTGAAAGCGGTTACGTCTAGACTGTGAGCAGAGGGTAATTACACGTCTGACCATGAATAGAATGAGTTTGAAGACTCATCTTTCTTCGGTCGAGCCTGAATTGCTCGACTAATGCTGATAAGGAGCGTTTGGTCCCCACAGAAATATTGCCTGTGACTTCCCATAACACCCTCCTTTACCAAGACCAAGGATGGTATTTACTTCTAAGATAAAGTTATTGTGTACAGTAATCTGACTTGTTCGCATAATGTTTTCTTTCATGGCAGGACCCTCCTTTTTCTGCACTGTGGAGGTATTTGTGGTGTGGGTCTTAAATAGTTTATCTTGACTCAGTGTGCCGACACTTTATGTAAATATCCGCCTATAGCATTATTAGACCTTCATGAATACTTGAAAGCTTTTGCTGTATTTATAAGTTGATAGAATTTACTGATGATTTTACATTTGGCGTAAAATCATGTGTGGTATTTGTAAATGCCCATGAATTGAGGACGTCAAACAAGCTAATAGCATGCCCAATGCTTTTGTGCTGAATATGAAATGATGGCTGCACAGCTCAGAGAAGTCTGCATAGGGGCAAATAATTTACAAAAAGGGGTATTACCTTGCATATTTAAAGAGTAGCCCACAGAGATGGGCTAATTTAATAAAAAAAAATAGGAAAATGTTTCTTTATGAACACACACACACACACACATACATCAAGCCTTTTGTTACCTTGCTCTTGGTAACTGTTGCAATCTGTGCAACATTTTTTCCCAAACTCACAACAGTGAAAAGTGATAGCAGTTGGCATGTTTTGTTTTCAGCTGTGCTATTTGAGCTAAGGGCTTTTTGTACAGTTCAGAGAGCACATTCCTCAGGATTCAGCAGCCGCTGGTTGCCTGTAGGGGTCATTGGGATTCTGGAAGAATAAAACAGGGACAAAAACACACACACACACACACACACATCTCCATGAGAAAAACATCCAGGCCATTTCATGCCCCTCGTGCCCCCAGCAGCAGAGGTTAGCCTCCACCACGCTTCTAGAAGCACAAGTTAGAGTTTTTTTCTGCGCAGTAAAAATGTCCAAAGCTTTCAGTAGCTGCAGGTGTGGCGTTGCACTCTCGCTCAAGTTGTGTGATTAACACAAAAAATCATCAATACTAATGGTCTCTAGCATGTGTGCAGCGACGCAGACGGCTCAATGGGGGTACATGAGAAATCAATTGTGTCAGGTTAACGGTGTGATTTACTCTGCGTTGAGAGCTTGAGCCTTCCAGGCACTGCACCTTTTAACTTCCACTGAGCAGTGTGTATGTGCTTAAATGTACACTGCTTGTTGGTGCATGCACACACACACACACACACTCTCAGGCTTCACAACAAAATCCAGGTGCACTTTGTTGTTTCAGTTTCAGCAGGTTTATTGCTGTAACCTCCACGCCGTACAGAAAACAGTTATGCAACACAGCGTCTAGCCCACACTTGTCTGCAACAGCAGAGAAAAGGACAAATCTTTGTGGGAAAAAGTGGAATTGAACTAATTGCATCTCTTTTTGTCTCCTGTTGCCTCAGTGAGCTGACATCGTTGCACCCCTGCCCCCACACTGTGACAACAAACAGCAACTTCTCCTCTTAGGGTAAGTGACTGAACATGGTTCCTTCATGTCCATCTGTTAAAAAGTCCTTTAACCTGGATTACAGGAGCGTCCAGGTGTGTTTTCAGCAGTCAGTGTGTGTTACGCTGTGATATAGGAATAGTTTATCATCTGACCAGCTCTGGTTGCTGGTGTTACAGTATTGTTAGACACCAGTGGGGGGTCATAGGGTTCCCATTCCTTCTCTAATGCAACAGATCTTCATCTTGTCCACCTTGATGGAATTCCCTCTCCACTGGGCGACTTCTCAGTTGTGCCTGTTTGGTTTTCACACCCCAAGGATTTTCAATCTACTCTCACTTAGATGTTCTGCTTTTCACCCCGGCTGGTAGATGCGGTCACGCTCTGAATTCATGTTTTGTTTTTATTTAGTTGATGTCTTGATTAAGTTTTTTTTTTATAGCAAAACTGAAAAAGATAAATGGAAAAGAAGTTTTACTGACTAAACTTTATCCTTGGCAGAAAGAATGTATTTCTACTGCCTGGTAGTTTTTTTTTCTTTCATTATTTACTGTAAAACTCTTATTTCAAATAAAAAAAATGTCTTTATTTTTTCTCTTTAGGATGAAATATGCACACTCTGCATCCATAGAAGAAAGCAGGAAACACACAGTGTGAAGTGCAAAGCAGTAAGTGAAAGCATTTTCCTTTTCTATGCCTGATGTTGTGCTGTCTCCCGTCAGTCATAACTGCTGATGGGTTTTGGTTTTGGTAAATCAACGTCCTGGGTGTTGAAAAGCAGCAGAGACGCGTAAAAACAGAGTTAAATTTGAGCTTCTTCTTATTTGGGTGTGGATAACGTGGTCCGGAAGGTCTCGGTGTGACTCTGTTAGAAAAGCAAAATAAAAAAAGCTTTAAATGATCTATTATTCCACACAATATAATAAAGAAATAAAAAACATAGAGTATTTAAAGATGTATTTGTTAAATTCATAATAATTAGAATTGAAGGAAAAAGATAAATGGAAATATGGTCTGAATATTAAGATTCATGTAAAAGTCTCCAATTCATTTCACTCAGTGAAATTCTTCTTTAATAATTTGCAAGAAAAACTTAATGGATTTGTGTCCATTTTATTTCTAAACTATTTAGGATGGTATGAATGAAATCCTAACGGATCAGGCAGAAACTGGACATAAATAAAGTTTTTTTTCAAAGTAAAAGTTATAAAATATTGTTTGTTAGTTTATAGGAAATGAGTCGCGTGTATTTATACAACATGACTAAATCACTCAGTTAAATGCAAATTCATATGAATTTTTCATACTGTGGGAATTTGGAGCATGAAAACATGTCTAAGCATGGTGGGAAGGACTGAGGATGGTGCTCTGGATTCAGGGATCAGGAATAATGTATGTGTGTGTAAATCTATTTACATGGAATGATTTGTGTTTCAACTATAGTTAGGTAGTTAATATGTGTGCCTGGATATTTATATTCCCCAACTTCTGAGACATTTTGGTTATTTCTCATTTTATTCCCCTTTTGCCTTTTTTTTATCTTTAACATTAAAAACAAACATTTTGTGACTGATGTGCTCCGCTATCGTCTCCCCAACATTTCCAGCTTTTCTAGAATGAAGAATCCAGAATTTCTTCTTTTCCACCTAAAAGATTCAACTAAATTCATTCAATTAAATCTTCACAATTTTCTATCTCTACACACACACACACACACACACACACACACACATATATATAAGCATGTCTTTAGGTACTTTGAAGATGCTGCACTTTGGTCTGAATCTGCTCATTCTTCCTGTTGAATTGAATTTCTTTACATATATCACTTCTTGCCGTTCCATTTTCAATCCCCAGATGTTCCCCTGAGCTTGTGAACAGTGTTTCCTGTGAGGGGGCAAACAGGAGAAACCTCCATGGATCTTTACCCCGGGCACTGAAAGCAGTTTGGGGAATGGAGGCGAAAAGGGAAAATCAAGGGGATTTGGATCATTCCCTATTGGTAGCTTTCAATGTGGAGCTGATTTTGGATTGGTGGTCCAAACTGCAGGATGGGTTGTGGGTTGTGGGGGGGGTGGAGGAGATCAGGAAAAGCACCCCCTCCTCTCTTTTTTTTTAATCTTTATCCACCATTAACCCCAGTGCCCCTGTGTGTGTCTGAGATCAGGGCCTTTGGTCAATCCCCCATTCACTGCCACCCAGAATATTTTAAAGTTAAGCCCCTTCGCTTAACAAAAAAAGTCTTACTCATCAAAGGTTTACTTTCCCTGCTTTCCTGCTCTGTCCCAAGGATCTGCTGCCGTTCTTCATGTGTCCTTTTCCCTCTATGGTCCACTGTTCTGTCCTCACTCCTAGGTAAAAAGACGGGACAACTGAAAAAGTTTGGACTCCCCAACTTTTCTTTTTCAGCTTAATGAAGTTTGGTTTGAGTTCTCATAATATTATGCTGTGAGCAAAGTGATTGGACCAATGAGAACACACACACACACACACACACACACACACACACTCCCCCTGGGCTTTGCTGATGAGAGTGACCCATGATAGAGTTGACCCAGTTAGGAAATTTAACCATAACAAGACTGATTTCAGTCCGGCTCTCCCTCACAGTATAAACATTTCAGATTCTTTCTCTCTTTTTTTTCCAGGCAGTAGTTTGTCGTAGCAACTGTCAGCTATTTGACTTTCACCGGTCTGAAAGCAAAGTGATTGAGGGTCTGTTTAGAAACACAAGCAAAGATGTGCAGGGTGTCTGAGTGGGTAAGTCAGGAGCAAAGAGATGACATTGCATAGAAAGTGCTTTTCTAGAGTGAACTGTTGCCATGAGAATGAAGCAGAGATGGAGGCAAGAAGGCTCAAAATGAGTATTGCCATCATTACTTAGGAGAAGATAAAGGGTCTCATTGAGTCTATTGATCCTCGTGGCAGCCTCCTGCTTTTTTCTCTCTTATCTTTTATCCAGCTGTATTTTGTACGGCCAAATCTTCATTCTATTGGAAAGGAAGATTTTTGAACAGAGGCATAAAGAAATCCATTTGCCCTCAGCATAGGTGGCCTCAGCTCATTCTGGAGCCTTGCCAGTAGTCCTGTATGTGCAACTCATATTAGTGATGACTGATTCTCTGAAAATGAGCAATTGCAAACACCCTGCATGCACTAGCTTAAATAAAAAAAAAGGAGCAGGGTTCTAGTGTTTCACATGTTATTCCTTCCCTTCATTTAATTGGAGAAATGTTGGGTGCGGAAGCTGGGCCCGATGGCATCTCTCCAAGAGCCTGAGATTATTGTGAAACCCAACCTGAGGCAGTCATGACATCAGAGAGGCCTGACATTAGGTTGAACTCTTTCTTTCAGGTGGGAAGCATTACGAGTCGCTTCACTCGCAGGTGATCGTGTCCAGTGAATGAGTCGCACACATTCTTCTCCCAAGGTCTAAACGCTGATTGTCTTGACAGATTGAACTTGTGTGTTATCAGCAAACTGTCACAAAGCCTCATTTTTCAGCCTGCACACATAGTCCAAAGTTTATGTTAGTCCTTCACGGTACAATGTTTTATAGGGATATCGTCATCGTGACACAAACTAAATATACAGTCATTTAAGCAGCTGATGAATTCGCTTTATCTCGGGGTCACAGAGACATGCATCGAGTTGCCATGAAGTTTGTCAGAATTTCGGACCTTTGATAAAATGCAAGAATGCCGTGCTAGTCCCAGAAAAATGCACCTTTCTCTGTTTCTCTGCAGCAATGCTGCTTAGTTAAGATTCGGCGTTATTTATATGGAACAAAGGTCTGCATAAATATAAAGCATTAAACATTTTAAATTTTATCCTAATAAATTTGTATTAAAAATCAGATTTTATTATTATGATCAGAGCTTTTTTTTAATGTTGTACTTTTTTTTCAACCTTTGCTCTTTTATAAATAAGTTTCAAATCCAGTAATTCCATCCCGGCTTGTGTAAAAAGACATTTTCTCCAGGGACAACACGGGACAACACGGGACAACATGCCAGGGCTTTGTTCATAGTGATCATTTGATGGCAGCTTGTAAAAACCGGTGGCACTGGAATCCTACAACATCTAGGAATTTGACTTCCTCACCACAAACCACCAGCCGAGACCGAGCGAGCGTTTCTACCTGCTTGGAGGCAAAATGGGCAGAAAGTATTCGTGTGTGTGTGTGTGTGTGAAAGCTTCTCCCAGCAGGCTCGATTTGGGTCATGGAGCTGACAGACAGTGGAATGTGA
>JBAMIG010000025.1:10522551-10533200 GCA_037177335.1 Kiunga ballochi
GCCCCCGATTCCTCTTCCCCTCCTTTCTCTCTGCCCTTCGCTTCCCTTTCACTCGCTCCCTCTCCCCATCTCTCCCCGGTGCCTCTTGGGCAATCATGTGGTCACACTACCTGACTCCTTGCTGCTCAAGAGTGCAGTTGACAAAAACAGCCCGAGGCCCGTCATGTGGAAAAGATTCGGTCGGCATACAGCATGCATCCCACCCCCTCACCCTACAACTCCTTACTTTCTCCCACTAACTAAGTGAAGCACCAAGGTGTTTCCGTTTTCTGCTCACCTGTGAAGGGAAAGGCCATGGCTGTCCTCCTGTGTGAAAGTGAGTAGTTGTGTTTTGTAACTTTGTGTCCGCGGTGCGTGGAGGCTGGATGCATGTGGGTATGGGTGCTATTCCCTCCCTCACTCAGAGAGGTGCAGGCACTTTCTCTTTGTCAGTTGAGCTGCTCTCTCTGTGTCATGTAACATAAAGCCGGCGGTCAGTGAGAGCTCTCAGCTGTCAGTCAGCCTGGTGGTCTTGGCCTGTCGGGCTGCTCACCTGTGTTTATTGGACAAGACCTGCTCTACATTACCCAGGGAGAACATCTTGTCTCCTTTTCTTTTTTTTCTTATTCTCCATGTCTGTCTTGCTTTTTCTCTTCCTATCTATAAACAATCTCACTTTTTATTTAGCTTCTCAATCCAGCATCACCTTTGTCCAGTTTTTACCTTTCTGTCCTAAACACCTGATTTTTTTCTGGCTTTCTCATTTTTTTTCCTTTTTCTGATACTCTTTCCCTCCTTTTCAACTGTATGTTTTATTTTGTGTTATTTTGGGATTCTTTTTGCAGACTTGTGCTTTGAGCTGCACTTTCTCATTGACGCCAGTGCTCATCTTTTCTCTGCACCTGGCTGAGCACACGCACGGCGTTTTGTGCACGGCTCCTCGATGGCTGATTGAAACTTGTGTTTCAAAGTTGCTAATGTTCACTGAAGCATTATATTGTAGATGAAGTAAATAAACTAGGCTACCATGGGAGGAATCTCTGGAATAGACTGTGACACACACTCCTGTGCACACCTGTGTGGCCTCACTCTCTTTTTCACTTACACACCAAGACACACACATGCATGAAGTAAATGGCTGAAAACATGTCGGTGATGTTGGAGGTGTGAGGAGAGCTGGGGCTCAGGAATTTCACAGGTTTAATGTTTTTTGAGGAGCTCTCTAGAAAAGTAGCAGCTGGACTCAAAGATCTGCTGCTTATATAATCAGACTGTGATAAAATGTTCAGACTTCTACATTATTTTACAAAGTGTGTTTTCTCTTCTGCCAGAAGTCCTTTTCTTTCATTCATATTCACTTTTTAAAACCTTCTAATTGCACTTTTCTTTTCAGAGGAAGTTTCCATTCACATCATCTTTTTGGAAAAGACTTATTAGCATGGCGAGTTAGCATACTGCTTAAATGGAAAGGTGGAGTCTTTGTGGTTTATAACGTTTAAAACCAATGTCCACAAAATGATTTCTCAGGTAAATGTGCAAGTGAGGCACTAAAGCCACAAATGAAAGAACTCTGCCTTCATATTTCCATCTGGTCTTCTATAAAAGCCCCTTATATTCACTGTCGCTCCATTCTTTGTGGCAAAGTGGTATAGGTGACATGGTAATACATTTGTATTGTGCCCAATGATAAATACTCTACCAGGTCTTACTCACTCCGTTGGCTTCCAATATGTCCGAACAGCGACGGTATTGTCAAAGGCACAGGGGTCATTCAAATCTCAGTCTCCCTTCCTTTTGCCTTTTGTCAAACATTTCTGCGTGGGTGATAGTTTTTTCATTTATTTAGTGAATAGTCCGCGAGCAAAGAAGAAAAAGAGTTTTGCATTATGAAAATGATGGAATGGGTTATAATCTCCCACATATTCATCATGGCAGACATTGGACCCTTGTGATAGCGGCCTCCATTTGACTATTGTTCCCACTCTGTCTTCCTGTCAATGGGCAAAGCAGGCTTTAATCCTGTCTCTTTTGGAATGACAATGTTTACCAGCTATCATTTAATATGGAGCCAGAGGTACCGCACACATCCCTCAGTGTGTAAATCAAAGAGCTGGAGCCAACACAGTCCTGTGAGGAGAAGCGTTTGTATATTTATGAGAGAGCTTTGTAACCTCACATTTTTAACCCTTTAACCCCTGACCCATAAAAAATAGCAGAAAAATCCAGACATTTAAAGTCTTTATATACCCCCTAAAATAAATACATAAATAAATGTAATAAATCAATTAAAAAACAAACAAAAAAATATTTTGCCTACAGTACAAATCAAAAGTTTGGAGACACTTTCTGTAACCCTAATGGAAAAGTGTGTCCAAAATATTTTTATTGCGTGTTTATATCGTATGTAATTATTAATAATAATAATAATGTAATCAGGTCAGAAGCAAGTATCAGATATAGCTTTTTGGCTTTAATAAAGTGATGCAATAGGTCTCAGAAACATTGTGTAATATTATACATTGAGTGTTCAGACATGTGATTGTCCCACTTTGACACAATAATGAAAGATGATCACTGCCTATAAAAAGGTATCAAAGTTACACATTTTGAGAGCATGGCTGCATTGTAATGTTTCTACTGCTAAAAGACGTACTGCAATCTGAAAAATGCCGTAGTTTAAAGCAGCTGACCTGAATAAACTTTGATTTCCACTAGATTTGCATGTGCCATGTCTGACTGAACATGTGAAGTCCCACCAGCCTGCAGAGCGCCTGGGATGCAGACAGCATCCAATGCCGGGTTTTTAAAAAGTAATGATTATAATGACATAGTTTATACTTTTCAGGATAAATTATTTTAAAATATCCACTGCTGAGTCTGATTTCCTGGTTCTACCTAAACTGATAGACACATTGTAAGAAGTGCGCTAAAATGAACCTTTTGCATAGGAGAGTAGCATAGAGAGTAAAGTACTAGTACTTCCTGTTACTAGTTTGTTATCTATTTGAGTTATTTACTGCTACTTCCTTTTATCATGAAATCCTGAGTGCATGTTTCGTTCTGTGATTTTATCTCAAAAGTTTCTGGCAATAAATTTTGGGTACGCTTGGTTATTGAACATCCTACATAGTCGGACCGGCGATGTGACTAAATGCCCACACGCACATAGTGATGATGCAATATATTGTGCTGATGATGGGATCAGACGCATTGGGTGTGCTTTCATATCTTTTTGCTTTTAGACACTATGCAGACAATACATATTAGAAACATTTTGGGATCCATTTGCACATGGGTATAAATAAGAATTAATGGGAAACTAAGGTGTTATTAGCTCTATATTCTTAACTCCCCATTTCCTTCTGCCTGCCACACTGTTTTGCTGAAGTCTTGACAGGATTACAGATTAATGTCATACTGCTAACAATCATTGCAGTGTTTTCACCATTGTGTCAGCAACCCTTTTTCTATCATCCCTGACAACAGCTATACGTCTGCCATGTGTCTCCTGCTTTGGCACTGAGCAAGAAAAACAATGGCTTGGACCTGCAGCAACCCCTCCTGATGCACAGTCAGTTAAATGGTTTGTAAGATGTTTAATTACTAAATGGTGAAATCGTTATTCATCTCATCATTAGATGTATGATATTAAGTGAATGGCCTCCCCTGGGTCCCTGTGTTTCACAGATCAATAGATTTAGATGATGCTTGAAGGGACTGGGGGGGGTGGGGGGTGCTGGGTGGGCAGTTAAATCAGTTTGAAGGCCCTTCATAGAACCACACGCATTGTCCCTGTGATGAACAGTGGTGACATCCACCCACGTTTTTGTGCAATTAGCTTCTATATAGGTTTAATTATGCTAATTTCTGTGTCTGCACACCAGAGCGGCAGTATGTGACTTTTTAAAAGGGATTTACAGCTTGTGGGTTTATTTTGATGGTGAAAGGACATGAAACAATGGACAAGGTTATGGCACCACACACTCCCCATCAACACCCTGCTTGCGTTTGCACTTTGGGACACTTTGTTGGTATTGAGCATTGTTTCAAGGCAATGTGAAGATTGTTAACACAGTATGTAGACCTCTGAGGCCCAGAAGCCTGCAGCTTCATATTGCCTGTATTCCCAGTGTGAATATGGCTGAGTGGTGTTATGGGAGTCACTGCACCAGAAGCTGCTATTAACTGCCGCGAACACTACTAGCTTGAGTTAATTGTCCATTATCTACTATTATCTAAGCGCTCCCTTCCTCTCTTTCTCTTTCTCTTTCATTCTTTGTCACTCATGGCTGCAGTCTTCACTGCTAGTTTCATCCACTTATTATGAGGTAGACACTTCCTTTTTTTTACTTTTGCAGCCTTAAATCAATGCTGCAGCCAAGTCAACTTCCAGTAGTAATAACAATTCCCTTTGTTCCTGAGGTAGCTTGAGCAGATTTCTGAAGGTGACATCAGCAAGGCATCATATTTATTTCTCCTCTCCGCTGCAGGCGAAGGTGCTCATGTGGTTAATATCCTGAGTGGAGATTAGAAAAGTACTTGGTTGGAAAAGTATGCAAAACTTTAGAATATATCTGAATGTTTAATGTCTTTGACAGGAATCATATATTTTGGATGAATAAATATTGTTTACCAATAAGGAGCCACATCTTTTTCTGCTTTTAGCTTAATAAGGTGACCAATCATTCTGAGGAATCCTCAGAAATTTCACTTGATGGCACTGTTTTCCTTTTTGCTCCTGCAGAAGCAACAGGGCATGTTTTATGCATGTCGGGCACAATGTGAAAAGCCTGGTTGTGCCACAGATCCGTGTCTTTCTTTCTCTTCTCGTCCCTGAGCTCCAAGGAGCAAGCAGAAATACTGACAATAAAATCATGCACTACGCTGTTTTTAAAAGAAAATAATCATGGCCTAGATAAAATGATAAAAATGCAACTGCTGCTGTAAAGTTTAATAACTTTTCCATTTTTAGTTTCTAATTATTGTTTTGCTTAATACTTTATTTGCTTAAACAAGGGGAGAGTTTAGTCACTCCTACACTCATTAAAATAAATAAAATAGACTTTTTTGTGTGTGACGTTGATGAGATTAATGAAAAAAATGTACAAACTACTTGTGTAATGAGGAATAAATGTTTCTTTCAATATACATCTTTTTCTAAATAGTCTCCTAATATTGGCTTTTTCTAACAACTTATTGAAGCACAGGCTTTTTTTTTTGGATCGGCTATAAAAGGAAACCGTTTATCCATTAGTCTGTCTGTATTATAGGAGGATCAAACTGCGTTTAAATAGTTGAATGGATGGATTGAGGATGGAGGACGTACAGATGGTGTAGGAAGTGTGGTTCTGGTGGGCCGTGCCTCATGAAAAAAAACCCGCTTGTATTTCTGCATCGCGCTCTTCATAAATAAAGGTGCGCCACATATAATTGATGCTTGTACACGAGGAGCTCGGCTGGAGATGAGAAATGGAAATCTGTGTACTGGTAAATAGATAATCACACAAAAGTAATTGAGGTTTTCAAACCCCAATCTAGTCTGCCAGCATGAGCTCGTTTGCATGTTAATCACGTCAGTGATTTCCCTTCATCACAGGGAAGTCCGCGCACACTTCCATAACCAGCTTTTAATTGCATTTAAAATGTCACAGAGGTGGAACACATGTAATTTAGCCAGAACTGTGTCCAAATTAATGGGTACTACGGAGACGCTCTATTGGACGGGGTTGGAAATGAGAGAGGCTGTCCATTGTTTGGGTCTTTATTAGAGACACCTCAGTCCTCTCGTCTCTTGGTGATAACATCTCTACAGCACCTTTTGAAGTGTTTATCAAGACTTCAGAATGAAATCTGACAAGCATTTTGTCTACAATAGATGCCAACTTCTTAAAAAATAAGCCAAATGGATGAACATTAAAAAGCTGGAAAAAGGACGGATCAAAGGAGGAGAGCACAAAGTCAAAGTGTTTGGTTTGAAATGGAGAAAGGAATAGAGAACTAGTTTATTTTCTTTCATCACCAGGTGTTCTTTGGCATATAAATGACCGAGATGATGTTTCCATAACACAGCTTAGGGCACTCCAGAGACTGGAAACCTGCAAAACAGACCTATTTAATTTTTCATAGAGCAGGACCATCAGGAGCAATAAGCCAATATTCCTCTTCCCCTTTTCCAGATGCCTTCTCCACCACTGTATCTAACCCAAACCCAACCCAAGCTTTCTCTTTTTGGGGAAAAAATAAATAATAAAGGTTCTGCCGAGACCTACATGAAAGGAAGGAACTGTTGAAATGTTAATTTTACCATCTGCTGTCGAGGTCTGCTACCTTTGTGTGTGTGTGTGTGTGTGTTTTTTCTCTTTTCCCTGCCTTCTTTAATTCCCAATAGTTCTGTTCTGTTTCATGAATGTGCTGCTATTTTGGCCGTTTGAAGTCATGGGGTCTCTGAGAGCGTGGCTTTAGCTGGAAAATGCAATGCCACATGGTAGATTGTGAAAACTGTCCCATTAGTTTCCTGTTTAGAGGCCTGTCCCTCCTGGTAAGCCTGCTTCTTATACCAGTCCCAAGTTTCCAGTTTCATATCCATGCCCACCTCCGGAGCGGTGTGTCAGGAAGGAGAGAGAGCAAGGGTAAGCCCGAGTCGGCGAGCCTTTAGGGACCCATTTAGTCTGTTGATCTTAATGGTGAGGATTTTAATCACCTTATTTACAAGACCCAAAGCCCTGCTATCTAATAAAGTTTCTTTTTCACTCTCAGAACATATTGCTGCTTGTTTTTCCTCTAAGCTGCACAAACCTGGATGAATAGGAGATATAATTGAAATTCTTGGTAGTTCTACTTTCCCGTCTTTGTTTTTCGGGCCTTCCCATCACAGAAGTTGACACTTTTAAAAGCAAAAGAAGATTGCCAAGTTTGCTGTGAAGATTTTGCCAAATGGATGGATTCCATTGTGAGATTTGATAGTTGGCAATTAGGGTGAGACATCCTGTGTGCAGAGTTGCTTAGCATTTTCCTTGGCCGGGACCAGATTGTTTAGTCTGCACTCATTGTGAGCTGTTTCTGAGCATTTGACGGTTGTTTGCAGAGCACTGGGGGAAAATGTGAGAGGGCCCAGTGCCTTTCTCTATTTATTTATTTTCCTCGTCCTTGGAGCAGGAATCTGATTTGTGTTCGTGTTTCTCTATTCTCTCTGAGCGGTTTTTAAGTGTGGCTGCTGAAATCTAGACTCTGTATGACCTCACTGCACGGCCTGTGTTTCATTAATGACCAGCCCTGTGGTTTGGGGAGAGGAATATTTTTCATATGACACCGCCTTGCATTAGTGCGGAGCGGCAGCTGCACAACCACAAAACCATCCAATTTTGTGGCTTTGAAAGGTGTGAAAAGTTCAGCTCCCTATAGCAAGTCTTGCATTTATAATTGTGCTCTGTGCAGGACGGGGTGCAGATGTGTCAAGAAACGGAACTACCCAACTCTTGTAACATCAATAAATAGATAAATAAAGATCTGCTCATGACAAATTTGTCCTTCAGTGTCTTTGGCAACATGTAAAGCAAACAGTGGAGATCTATGTCAGTGAGAGGTTTGACAGGCTACGTCTTTGAGAAGCCACCTAAAATAACAAGCAGAGAATAAAGTAGGGAGCTTTTTAACAGCTTGACTCATTTATAATAAATATTTATTTAATCTTGGTTTTATCCTGTTTGGACCCTTAGAGTCCCCAATACAAGTACAGCTTTTTAAGTCTTTTTATCATTTAGATTTAAGTGGCACATCTGGCGTAAGAGCTTTTCCTCTGCAGATTGATTGTTAGAACAGACTTATGCAAACCACACAGTAATATACTGAGAAGCATGCATCAATTCAGACACACGTAGCGAGCCTCAGTATACCATAACCCTCCATGAAAGCTCAGACACTGGACTACTGTACCTCCCAGGATATTGAGTATCAAAAAAGAAACCTCAGATTAGTCCCAAAACAAAGAGCCCTTGTGCTGCAGCACTCCTCCTTCCCTGTTCAAACTACTGTAACACAACAAGTACAACATGGATCTAAACAAACGATCGCATGCAGATTTTGTCCGGACATTTTGGAGCATTAAATGTGTGCCAGCTTGCAGGCCGGAGGTGGAACAGAGAGACTGAGTTTAGACACCTAGTCTCAGGGAGAGTGAACAAAGCAGATTACCTAATAGTCCTGCGATGTATTTGAAGTGGAGCCGGCTGTTTGTTTGGGGATGGATGTGCTGGGAGATGCAGCTGATGGGTACGTTCAGGCTGTCAGAAACGCCCCCATCTGCTATTTGCCTTCTCTAACTGACACCAGAAGACTGGAACAGGGGAAAAGGACAATACCTAAAGAAACTTATTGTTTTCTTAGCTCACAAAGTGTTTAGAAAAACGTTGCCTCCCAGTATAATTGGATGACCTTATCTAAATGAGATGGATGATGATGATAGGATGACAGGTGTAAAGCACAGATGCCTGCTTCATTCACTATTTTTAGGGGCTAAAGTAATGAGATCTGCTCTCCTGTAGCATGTGTTTGTAAACAGCATTGTAGTTTGTCAGGGAGAAATGAGTATCTGGATTCATAGCTGCATCAAAAACACCATCAACATGGTGTAAACTGCTTAATTACATGGCCTGACTGCATAAAACAAACTGAAGCAAGGCCACGGGTGCACAGGTAAAAAACATGGATTAATCAGTTGCTTCAAATTAACAAGTAAGCAGAGAAAACAGAAGATTGGGAACCGTTCCCTGGTGTTCTTTGCAGTGATAGTGCTTTAGTCATGTTTAGGCTGTACAGATGTTTTGCATCCACTGTTCCCCCCACATGTGCTGCAAAGGAAGATAAACAGACTTTTTCATACTGCAAACACGTCCTCCTTCCTCTTTTTGATTTTATAACAACAGTTAGAAGCTCTGATTCTTAAAATCATCTGCAGACGTTTCTGTTTTGCTAAATTGTACATCAAGTCCTATTTTCAAAGTCATCAGAGATTGCTTTTTTGCCACTCAGAGCACTGAACGTGGACAGCTTTTAAAGGTAGTGAGCAGGTCTGATAAGTGGCTCAATCCTTGTGCTAAAGCATTTTTTACTGAAGGTTTAATAGCTACTGTATAATGAATTATAATGTATTCTCTCCGATTGCAAATTTTCTCTAATATAGCCCCTCTGCTGTGGGGAAAAAGTCCATCTAAACATAATTGTGACCAGTTTTTTAGGAGTACAAATCAATCGCGTGATTTTAAGCAGTTAGACTCGTACTTTTGTTGTAAATTTCCCCCAATGCCAAATAGGACGCTGCTTGTATAAGTTGAATAGCAAACCAATTTGGAAGTGGTGACATTTTTCTTCCTGAAAATGATTTGCTGTGTTTGCAGCCCATCATGGTCCGTTCTAAGTAGCTGCGCGTGTTACAGTAGGATGAAATGCAAGTGTTCAGCCCAACATTTCTGCCTCGTTTGAACTCATTGAAAAGCAATAGGCTTATGAATTTTGCTGTTCCACTTTAATGGAACATACCTTTCAATGACAGTGTGCTGGCAGCACATCATCAAAGTGAAACTTCCAAAGTTACGCTTAACTTGTTGCTGAAATAGTTTCTCGTTTTCAGGAAAATTGCAATGCGCCAAGTCTCAAGAAGTGTATCAGGGAATCATCCCTGAAGGACAAATTGCCACTTGCATACTTGTCTTTGACCAAAGTGAAGCCCTCACCCACTCCAGGGGAACATGCGCTGTTTAGGAAGATATAAAGGAGTAATTTTATTACTCGGTACATCTCCCCTCAGAAGCCATTTCATTTCTCCTTTCAGCCTCCACAGAAGCCTTTATTTGATCTCATATTCCAGAGTCCGACTGCCTCAAACCAGTCGGACTCCGTTTATTTTCATTTGGAAAACGCATTTAGTGTTGAAGGGATGGCAAAAGATTTAAGTGAGGAGCAGGACTTCTGCTGTAGAAGAGACTGAGGCACGTTTCTCTACATGTCACTGTCCTCCTGCAGCCAAACTTTGTTTTAATCTCTTTTTTTTTCCACACGCCAGACTTCAGGCATAACTTCTACTCTTGTTGTCCTTGCAGGTTTGCATCCATGCAGTGTAATTGATCCGACCGGATACGCCGTACTCGGTGCTTTCAAAGTGCACATCATTGAAAACGTGTGCCATTTATTAGGCAGCCCACTTAGGCGGCCCAGATGTAGCTGGTCACTTGAGAGGGAGGCTTCCTCATAAAGTCTGAGCCTTTTACAGCGGGCACAACTGTGGAGTCCAAATGAACCCGCAGCTTTTCCTTCTGCTCCACATATTTGGCTATTTACTAAATCCTGGCGCAGCGCAGCTGTCTGCAAAGCCTGCACCTTATCCAGAGTCCCACATTTCCTTAAAGTCTCACTCCCACTCTCATTTATCAGTGTTTGTGCCTGCCTCTCAGCCTGCGCCTGCAGCACCTATATCCTCTCCAGCCTGTGTCTGGTGACAGCACAATGAAAACATTTTTGTGGAAAGTGTCGTTTCAGTGCTCTGGAAGTCCCACTCACCTAAATAGTTCCTCCTCTATGTCTTGTCTGTCTTGCTCCTCTTTTTTTCTCTCTCTCTCTCTCTCTCTCTCTCTCTCTCTCTCTCTCTCTCTCTCTCTCTCTCTCTCTCTCTCTCTCTC
>JBAMIG010000025.1:10533300-10543853 GCA_037177335.1 Kiunga ballochi
CTCTCTCTCTCTCTCTCTCTCTCTCTCTCTCTCTCTTTATTTTGTGTGGGAGCAGTTGGGGAGGTATCACAGCCTCACTGGGCTCAGTTCCACACATTCAATTACCTCCAGATGTAATTCCTATTCCCCCCCTCCCCCCACCCTTCACCCTCAAATTAGTGGCTAGTAAAAATTAGGTTTGAATTAGCAGCGGTGTGGAGAATATGAGAGTTGAATTTTCCATATAATGACTTTATTATTCTTTGCTAGAATGCCATTTTCCTGAATTAATTTTATCAGGACAGTTTTTTGTCTAGGTGTAATTAGTGTCCAGCTGAATGGATGGAAAATATGGAAATAAGAGTAACAAGATCCAACGCTAGAATAAAAAACAAAACAAAGTTACATCTCAGTAGCTTCTAGAGACGATTCCCCCCCCCAAACTTTCATTATTGTCTAAATCTGTGTTAAATGTTTCATCCGATGTGGAAGCATTTTTCATTGCTACTTGTAAATGCATGAGTGGGATTCCTCGGATGTGAGGTAGTGCTTGTTGCATAGCATATACAGGTGTCGTGCTCCTTTGACTGCCAGTGGAGCTTGTCTTGCTGCCATTCAACTGTGTAGTTGTGGTTCTGGGAATGATAATCTCTTTGGCAGAGCTGAAGCTGTGGGATCCTCAGACACTACAGATCACTGTCATAAATGGGTTTCAGATTCATCCCTTACAGGAAATCTCAATGAATGAAACAACTATTGAATCTCACATTTTTTAGCTGCCTTTTCATCTTCATGACACCTTAGATGCCGGGGACAGTAAAAAAAAAACCAACAATCAAGTTGCTTTTACTTTTGTCCAAGTAGAAATTTAATTAAAGCTGTGCTTTCTTTACCATTTGATATTATCTCTTCCTGCTCCTTCATGTAATTCTAATCAGCCATATAACAGGTAAACTGCTGTGAGCTGCACTTGCTTGTTTAAATTTATCCAGCTCAGCTGAGCCTTTGATTTCAGCAACTCATGTAATTCAAATACTTGTTTGAAGAAAGCTTTTTTTTTTCTTAAAGAAGAGGTGGTGGGGAAAATAAGAGGAGCAGGAGTGCCAATTTAACCTGGAGTGTCTGTCGCTGGTCTACCAGCTCCTTGGTTTCAAGAGGCTGGGTCAGCTTGAACTGCCTGACTTCTGTCATTTCGATCTCTTTTATTTTTCTGCTGTAATGTATACTTTAATTCCTGCCGCCTGCCGTCTGTGTATTGCATTCGCGTCGCGTTGGCAGAAGCAGCTGGTGGGGAGGTGCAGGTATCATTAAGCCTTAGAGAACGCTGCTGAGTGCTAGACGTGGCTCCTCGCGGCGTGTGTTGATATTTCTGGGCCCAGTGAATGTACAGCCTAGTTTATTTTCAATAGGAGCCAGAGCCCCCCCCCCACCCCCACCCCGCTACAGCTGCCTGCTCGGGCTGTTGATATTGAGTCAAGCAAACACTCTCAGGGATGTCCTGTTGGGAACTCGGCCAAAGTCGCAAATGGAAGTCACATGTGAGGAGGAAGGCAGTTCTGAATTCACACCCTCATCTACAATAATCAATTGTACAGCTATTAGTAACTGCTTTATTAAAGATTATAGACATGATAGCCAAGCTTTTCATTAGCCGCTAATTTAAGATGCTTTATTTACTGAATTAGTAAAAAGAAGAAATGAAACCACATGTTCATACAGTTTAGTATTGTGATTGCAGTAATCAAGGATCCCTCTGCCTTCATTAACTGCCCTCATGATTTTATTTATTTATTTTTTTTGGCTGCAAAATACATATGCAAATATATTTGGACACTGTCATTATCACCCACTTAATCGGCATTTCATTAGGGATTTCTGAATGCACTGTGCGAGGCAAGTTGCCATGGATACCTTGGTGCTTAAGTACAGTATATTAAATTGGTGCTGTCTTCCAACCACTTATATAATCACCAGCCCATAATGGCCCCTGCCTTTGTCGCCATAAGCAACATATTGTGTGATAAACATTTACCAGTAGTAAAAAAAAGAGCCCTACCCAGTCATTATGTGTTTTTGCTTTATTATTATCTGTTAGATGGACCCGGTGGATCATGAATTGTGCTTGCAGAACATTTAGGGGGAAACTAATGAATGGTGCTGATGTGCATTCTTTCTTTATTTCTTCATTTATTTCATGTGCTCATGGATATCACTCTTGCAAGGGGGCTAGTAGTGACATCACTTTATTCTGTCAGCGTATAATGTGGGGACAGGAAGGGGGGGGGGGATCAGATGTAATGAAAATGTGTGTTAGTGCACTTTTTTATACCACTTTTGAGTCACAGAAGTTTCCTAAATGTTTCCCTTTTTAAAAAGACCTTCAGCATAAAGCTGATGAGGAAGACTTGTGTAGCTGAAGACAGATGAAGCTCATAGCCTGCGGTCTGGGGGGTGGGGGGGGGGGTGTTGACATGTTGGTGGTTTTCTCCATCACACATAAACAAATAGTAATTGTATGTGTTTGTCTGTAAACATGTTTTTGCATCAGGAGGAGAATAAAAGCGGCGTATCCGTTCCCTGCACATGCACCACTCCCCCATTGCTGCTTTTGCTTTTGCAGGGTCTGGAACCAGCTGCTGCCACTCTCACCCCTCCCCACTGTACCCACTCCCCCGTTTTCTGCTCCCACCTCATCAAGGCGCTGGTGGCTCTGCTTGTCTCCGTTGACCTTGGCAGCAGAAGTCTCTGGAAGACGAGAGTCGGGGAATAAACACCTGAAGGGAGGAGACCCTCCGCTGTCACAGATGCAAAAAACGGGCATGGCATTGTTTCTAGTGTCTTTAGGACCAGGGGCCTCTTGTTTGTCTTTTCCAGTGAGGCTGAATGGTTTATTAAAACAGGCTGAAGCAGCTTTCAGCTTTCAGCTGAGAGAGAAATGGTAGAAATTAGGAGCATAATGTGGATGCTTACAGCAATTAACAGCGCTTGTTTAATGCTGCCTCCTTTTAACCCCCTCTGTTGCTTTTTGCCTTTCCTGCTTCCTTTTGCACTTTATTCCTCTCCATCTCTTTTTTTTTATTAAACCATCTCTAAGTCATCGTCTCTGTCTCTCTGCCATGATTGTTTAGTGTTTACCCCCCCACCCCCCCACCCACTCGCAGCACAGCTCAGACAGTTGACACTAATGAAAATGCTACATCTTTTGGTCTGTGTTTTCTCTTAATAATGATATCATACGGCTGAAATATGTTTGAGCAGAGCCGGGGAGATAATGTGCTACTCAGAGTCTGGTAAATCATACCAGTGCACTGCTCAGAGCTGTGAGTTCAAGTGGTCTTTACCCCATGTTAGGGGCTACGTCTCCTAAATAAATCTGTCACAGTTGCCCGGGGTACCTCCTCTTAAAACATGCAAGTTAATTTTCTCCTTATAGGCTCACACAGCGGCTGCCGGCACTTATCTATATCTATTCACTGTGATTTCAGTTTGTTATGATGACATTATGTAGGCACTGAAAGAAAGCAATGCTCCCTCTTAGGCCCATGTGGCATGGCAAGCTGGTGGCAGATGGACTCGCTCTCTGCATCTGCTGCGTGCAGACTGAGGGCTTTGTACTCCTCTCTCATGGGGAAGACCAAGGCTTTCTTCTTGCCAGTAGATTCCTGTCTGTTGGAGCGACTACGAAAAACATCTGTGGCATGCAAGAGAGAGGAGGAGAGAACAGGAGAGAGCTTGGAATAAGAAATGAACAAAAGTATCCACAAATATTATCAGTGCTAAATATTCCAGGTTGTGTACGGTGGGTGTTAGGACACATGTGAGCCAAGCCGGGTTAGATTGATTTAGTCTGCTTTTATAGCAGGACTGATATTCTATAGTCTTTCATTTCTAAGTACTTTCTGAAATCATTCATTTTGGGAGATTTTTAGGTTCATCTTGCTTTTCTCTAAGTTGTACTTTTGAACATCCCATGATGTGAGTTTTTAAATCTCCGTTGTCTTTTTTCTGATACGTTTCTGCTTAAAAAGGGATTTTTTTGCTGCAGCATCTTGACAGAAAGCCTCAAAGTGTCACGGTAGCGTTAAAAAAATGCTGCTCCTCTGCATGTGGTGATCTCCCCATGTAGTTTGCAACCTTTGTAGTCCTCCTTCTCTCTCAGATTCCACCAGAAACCCCCCTCCCTATTTCTTTGCCAACTCTCGCCACCCTCCGCCCCCTCTTCTCAGCTCCCCATGACCAGCCCCCCTACCCCCCGATCAAGCCACTGGTTTTTGTGTACTATTGGTCCTCAGGCGTCAAAACAATCCAGCGGGGCTGCCTGACTTGTTTTAATTAGGCAGCGCTGAAACGGCGACTGTCTCTCAGACGTGACCAGGCAGAGGTGCTCTCCCCTTGCACTACTGTAAATACCGCTGTAAATACTTCTCTGGTGATGTCTTTGACAGTAAGCACCAGCTAGTTACTCTCTATCCTCTTTTTTTCCACTTTTCTTGCTGTTTTCCACCAGTAGCCTTTTCCCCGGTCTCTCCTTTTTTGACACAGAGTAGGCTAACACTGTCAGCTTTCTGAGAATACTTTTTCAAATGCTTCTTTCTGAGGAGAGGGAATACCTCACTGACCGTTCAAAAGGTAGGTCATTTTGTCTCTTTTTGCAGGCGTGGACTACTTCTGGCTTTGTTTCCACAGGACATGGTGATGCAGGTGTGCTTTGTAACTTGGGTAACACATTGATGTGATCTGGCTAATTGTTTTTAAGTGCCCTTTACACTCACTGCTGGAGCACGGCATCGGATACCGACTGCCGCTCAGCCCTTCACTAATCCTATTCAGACTATTCTCTGCGCGCACACACACACACACACACACACAAACAGACTTTGACATGCACACAATCAGAGCTGAAAAGAAAAGAACTGAACTGCACGAGTATAAAGCCAGGCACACATACCTTTGTGACGAATGCACCTCTCTTAGCAGCGTCCTTTAGCTTCTGTCTCTGTTTCCCTCTCGTCTCAGCGCGCCGACTACATAAAGCAAAGTAGCAAGCCAGTCCGGCAGGTTGTGTGTGTGTGTGTGTGTGTGTGTGTGTGTGTGTGTGCGCGCACTTGTATGCATGAGAGAGAGAGCGGAACAGAGAGTTTTAGCAAAGCAGATGTGTGATTAGAGCAGCGGAGCTCGGTGGCAGGAACGCAGGCGAGGTGCGAGCGGAGAGCCGCTGAGCATCCTGTAACGAGTCACAGCAGTCCCCGTGTGAAGATCCTTTCACACACTCTCACACACACACTCGCTCAATCTCACAAAGGACCCACCCACACACTGAGAGGAACTTCACACACACTTGCACGTTTGCACCCAAAAGTACAGATTTAATCAATATTTCTTTGTCAAAACTTTTTCAAAAAGTACAAAAAATAAAAGCAAAATTTTCCAGAATCATTTCTTCTTCTTAAACAAAGCAGAAATGTAACTAATAATTAGTGTTTTATATCAATTCTGAGGCGGTAGAGAGTGAATTATTATATATTGTTGTATTATTTAAGTAAATGTGAGAATTAATTTGCTGCATGTAAAATAAATTAGGGTTTAATTATGTCCAATGTGGAGGAAAAAATTGGGCCTCTGTCTCTGTCATAAATTTCCATTTTGTACACTACCCCCCACCTTTCACACACACTCCCTCTGCTGTCCCTTTTTCGTTTTTTTTCCTCCCCTCCTTTCTCCCAAGCTTTCTCTTTCGGGCCTGCGTGTCCGACCTGCACAGGGGGCCCCAGTCAGTAATTGCCCTGGTGACAACTGGAAATGATAGAATAATTGTCAGGAGAGGCGTCTGGGCTTTCTTTCTTTCGTTCTCTGTTTTTTCTTTCTTTTTTCCCCTTTTTTTTAATGGGGCAAGAGTGATTTAAGTATGCATGAATGGCACCGTGGTGGTGAGGTGGCGAGAGGGGAGCGAGAAAGAGAGAGAGCGGGGGGAACTGGGGCGGGGGCTGGATGCGGGTGGCAAGGAGGAGGGGGGGGGGGTGGCTTGTTTATGATGCCATCCCCCATAAACACGGCTGAAGTGATGACACAGATAGTGTTGCCTCTTCACACAGTGACACCAGTCGACTTGTGGCCGTTGCTGTTAGACACCCTTGCCGGTGGCAGAGGCGAGTTCTCTGCACTCTGGTCAAGATCTCTGGCACTCCTCACCTTCAGGTAAAAAAAGGAAAAAAAAAAAAAAGTCAGGCACACTTCGTCCATCCCTCCATCAATCCATCCATCCATGCATTCATCGACCCATCAATCTTGTGTCACCCATAGTGGAGTCCAGCTCTGTGTTTAATGCTTGTGTTTTATTGCCGGGCTGTGTCTCCTGCTCACCCCGCTGCTCGTCCCGCTGTGGAACCGTTCAGCCTTGGTCTGCGGGTTCTGTTAATCTGCTGCTTAATTAGTGCTGATGAATGGCTCAGCGTGTGTGTGTGCGCGTGCATGCGTGCGTCCCAGCGAGTGTGTGCACTGACGTGGCTTTGCGATCGTGCATCTGCATGAGTGTGAACTTACTGTGGTGTTTTCTGCTCGTGTGCTCATGTTGCTAAGCTAATCATTGATCAATATAATGAAGAGGGCATTGATACACTGCTGTGATTTAGGTAAAAAAATAAGCATAATATCTGTTTAATGTCTCATATATTGCAAGAATCAAATATTTGCTGTAATTTTGACTTGTTTGTTTTTCTCCTACTTTTAATCGAATTATTCCAGATGTTTAGTTAAAAAAATGCGAGAGGTCTCAAAACTGATAATTGGAGAGGCACTAATTATCTTTATCAAAGGCATGTGGGATCATTTGTTTACTTAAATATTGATGAGGGTGAGCAAGGCATGGTATTGGCCTATTGTGGGCATATTATTAACATTTCATAGGGCTTTGTGCAGGAATGCGAAAGGGACTCCTCTTCATAATTTAATACCCTAATGCATAATGAGCTATGTGATTAGCTCACATGGAGAATTGGCCAAACTCCATTTTGAAGGCAGATAATTTACATTGTTCTCCAGAGTCTGGCATATAATAGGTTCTTTAGAGCAATAAAATTAAATGCTACACATTTTATTTTTCAGCTTACAAATCCCCCTGGCAGTATTCAGTTTTAAGTCTGCTTTTCTCTCCTCGTATCTGTATCATTTTGTTTAAGAAACAAAGAGGAAAGGAAAATAGTTGGGGGTAAGGAGGGATTTTAAAACAGTCTAACTAAAACACATGTTTACCTCTATGTTTTATTTAGATTGCACACCGGCCAATTAACACTGTTCATTAACAGAGCTGCGTTATTTGTTTTGAAAGTTTAACCAACCACTTTGTTATGCTAATTGTGATGTAATTTAATTTGAGTTCCCGTAATGATGATGCCGCCATTATCCACATAAATGATGCAGTTAAGCAGCACGGCCTCATTTGCATGTGCTTGAAGGGAGAAAGGCTGAAAGGAGTTCCTGTATCACTCTGCTTTAATTTTCCACCTCTGTTCACTCCTGCCCTATGGGTCCTCCTGGACTGTCACTGACTATTGATGATCAGCATTTTTTATCTGGATTTTTTTTATTTAATGACGTAATAAGTAGCCTTTATTAGTCTGTTAAAGGAATCCCAGAACCTCCATTTCTGGGAATTGAATCATTGATATTTGAGGCGGAAAAAAAAATTCAAATGACAATTTATTCATTCATCTGCAAAGAGATTTATATGGACACACACACACACACACACACACATACACACCTTTTTTCTTACATTCTGTCTGTTTTTGATGTTAAACAATCTCTGGTGTTGTGAAGAGGTAGTTTCTTAATGAAAGTGAGTTTTTTTAATGGTGCAGCTGTTTTATTTTTTATATATATTTTATATATTGGATATTTTCAGGGTGTGGGCTGGATGCTGCATGGATGTAGTGTGTTTTATTGTTTTTGTATAAACACCTTTTTTTTTAATAAGCTTTGAGTGTTAGATTATTTCTAACATTGTCTTGAGAAAGTGTGAGAAAGCCGAGGTTAAAGACGGCTCATCATGGGTCTGTCGTAGGTTTGGCTTTTGTCATTTTCCTCAGGAAGGATTTTTTTCACCATCAGCCTCTCCTGCTTTTATGCTTCTAATTGGTTACATAAATCTTGTCTGGTATGAATGAGGAATGTTGCCGTGTTGTCAACTGCAATCTTCACCCTTATTTACCAATTCATTAAGATCTATCGATGCAGGACTGCTGAGAGGGAATGACAACATAAATCAGAGCTGCAGACATAATGGCCCTAATCAAGCAGAAATAACTGGAAACGTCACAATGAGCTATGTCTCTGTAGCTGGGCCGGCCGCGCACGGCTCCCGTGTCTGTCCGCTGGATCTGCCCCGCTGTGGAAAGCACCGCCGTCAGACCATCCAACTGTCATTAGCTCCTCGGCTTTTCCTCGGCGCTTCTCGGCCCCAGCAGTGTAAAGAATTTGTCCATTAGCTTGTTTTAGTTATCCTTCTCTTGCTCCGTGCCAAAGCAGCTCAGTCCCGATCACTGACGGAATCAAACCTCTTTTCTGAGTGGAACACTTCTACGCACAAGCTCTATAAATACAGTTAGGTTGGAAGTACCCTGAATTCACAGCACACCTCCTCTTCTCATGATAAAGATGATTGGATGAGACAATGAGGCCTCCCCTCTTTATAGGTCAATTAGCCCTGATTAGGTGGGCTGAGTTAATTAACAGAATTGGCAAATATGCAAATGAAAGGCGACTGATCGGCTTTCGTCACTGTCTTGCTTCCCGCAGCAGCAGGGCGGTCTCCTGCCTCAGCAGCACAAAGTCTCAGATGCTAACATGTAAATGATCTGGGATGAGCCTAAACACTGGAGAAAAGGACTTTTTCTCCTCCTCATCCTCTCTCTGACACCATGATATATTTAAAAATGTGCACGTTGAAGGCATGTGTGCACAAACGGTGATAAATGACGTCTCTCCTTCAGGTTTTTGCTTTTCACACCCTGTTTTTGTTCTTAATGAGATCATCTGTTGCCCTTATCAGTTTGTTCACATAACATTAATTCACACACACCTGCTATCGTGCACACCGTGCACGAGTACCTCTTGCATATGTTTCTAAGGAGACATTGTGCTGATTGTACAATTGAACATGCATTTTATACTCTTTCTTTGTCATTTTTCCTCTTTCTGTTCTCGAACACTCACACATCCATTCAGGGACACGTGCACACAGTGGCAAATAGTCTGTCTTTTATCTTATTCTACCTCATCTCCTTATTGTAAATAGAAGCGAATTAAGTTTTGAACATTCTTGACTGAATGTCTCCTATCATAGAACTACAATTTATTGTCAGCTCAAATGAAGAATTGAAATATGACTGAGGTTTTGTCAGTGTGGGGCTCATTGGACAGGAGATAACCACATTTGATTCTGTTGCTTTGAATAATGTTAATCCGAGGGAAAAAAAAGCAAAGTCCATTATTCATATTCATCTCTTTCATTTGGCCCTGCTCCTGATTTTGTAAATATGATTTCTGCAGCCCTCTTTTCTTCCCAAAGCAATCTTTATTCACCGGTGAAGTACTTTTGAAATTCCTCTATCTGTGAGCAGAAACCATTACCATACACAGGTTTAGAAGAAGCAGTCATTAATGCTCTTTTATGGCGCTCCTTTAGTGCCAAAAAGGAAGCTTTTAATTCTAAGGCACGCAGCTTGGCTCGCCTTATTTAATCCCGGAGACTGGCTTTTGTCGGACGTCGCTTTCCAAGTGGTCGTTTTTCCATTTCCCACTCGGAACTCTGCAGCGTGAGGCGGTGGGCTGGAATGAATTGCTTGTGGTGTCCCTGTGCCGTGACAGCTCACTGAAAAGCTCACCAAAATAATAAATCAAAGAAAGGGAAAATAATAAATTCACACCTGAGTATAAACAGATAATCATGATCTAAAATGTATTCGTATAGATATGAAAGACATCTGATTAAGTTATTAAACTGGTTTTTTACAGGATTATTACATTTTTGAGGTTAAATTTATCCCTTTAATGCTGTGCTTTTTTTCAGCCCATTCATGGCATTTTGATTTATTAAGCAATCTTAACTAGTGAATACGTGAGCTCCTGCCCTTGTAGTTACTTCTTTATTTGGTATGCATTGTAACTTATAGCACTGATGAATTAATTTCACTCAAGCACAGAATCTGTGATTATATTATATGGTAAGCATATTTCCTCCTGATCAGAGAGCTGTGAGAAGTCAGCCGGCTGTGAAATGTAATTTCTATTGTTATATTTTTATTTAGATTTCAGACTTTCAGCCAGCCACCTGAAATGTGAGATGATGGTGAATAGATGTCTAAGCTCACAGGTTTACAGTCACTCCTAATGTCAGTGTTTTTATTAAGTCTGTTTTATTTTTGCAACTCACTCATATAAAATGAGTGTACCTCGTTTTAGACAGAGACACAGTGTGAACGTGGATAAGCCAGAGTTACAGTGTGTGTGTGTGTGTGTGTTTAAATTCCTTCGTGTTCCTGAACAGCAGACAGCTGTGTATTCCCTGTAGATGGATG
>JBAMIG010000025.1:10547476-10558996 GCA_037177335.1 Kiunga ballochi
TCCCTTTTTTGGAAAAAGAAGGAAAGGAACTCTTTTGTGTTGTTTTAGTTAAAAAAGGAAGGAAGAAGTGTTCCTCCTGGACCCCCCCCCCCCCCCCCCCTCTTTTAAATGCTTTAATTTGCAGAGGGGGACTGAGGGCTTGATAATGAAAGCGTGCAAAAAAGAAAAAGGAGGGAAAAAGGGGGGAATTGTAACAAGAGCCCTAACTGGTGCCTCTTAATCACTTCTAGGTTTTAAATCATGATGATGCAGGAGTCGGCCACAGAGACAATAAGCAACAGTTCAATGAGTCAAAATGGAATGAGCACCCTAAGCAGCAGCCAATTAGAGGCTGGCAGTAGAGATGGGAGATCAAGCGCTGGTGACACAAGCAGCGAAGTAAGCACAGTCGAGCTGCTGCATCTGCAACAACAGCAGGTAAGTTGTGTTTCTCCCCCGTCTCGTCTCTCTGCCGCTCTACCTCACTCTGTTTTGCTCTCCCTCTCTGCTCTGCTGTGCTCTCTGCTCAGGCGATGCTGGGCTGCTTCTACATCGGCACAAGGCACGGTGTATTAGTCTGTTTGTTGTGTGTGCTCTCTCTGAGTGTGTGGAAAACAACTGTTTATATAACAGGCTGTTTGTGTTGTTTGCTCATCAGCTTGTTGTGCTGTCAGCATGCTTTGCTTGCAGCTGCAGATGATGGAAGTCTTTTTCTACATCTCAGTGTATCATAGTGTTGCCATTTCAGTTGCTGTGTATTTAGAGGTTGATGCACTCCATGAGGCCGTGTGAGAAAAGCTGCATGGATGTGTGTGACTGAGTGATGACAGAGGAAAAGTAGGACAGAGTGAGGAAAGGGAAGGGATGTGTGTTGGCGAAACGTGCGGTCCAGTGTGGGCAGTGTGTGTGTGTGTGTGTGTGTGTGTGTCATGGCAGGCTTGTATCCACCAGAGGGCCTCCTAACTCGGCACTAACAGAGCCACACATGCAGCATAGAAACATCTGACTGGGAGAATATTAAAAAACTAACTTGTATGAATTATCTCTTTCATTTATTCATATAATATACTTTAAATGTTTGTGTATTTTTTGTTTGTGGTTTTAACATTGTGAGTGTTACTGAATTGTTTTATTGGAAGCAGGATGTTTAATCCTGTTTGAGGTGTTTTTTTTTTCCTTTCAAGCCCATGTTTCATTGTATTCATCTCAGTCAGAGCACGTTTGTGTTGAATGAACTGCAGGAGGGGTGAAAGATGGTGGTTGGGGGTCAGAAGTTGTGAAAGTCAGTCACCAACAGAGTAAAGGAGTCAAGTGTCTCTCGTGTCTTTTCACGGTGAATGATGGCTTTGACAGTTTGCCAAAAGAGCAGTGGGATATTGGGTCAGAGGGCCATGCTTTGGCGTGGACGGGTTGTAAGATGTGCGCCGTCCTTTTGGCTTGATGAGAAGCTTCATCAAAGCATATCTGTGTGTGAATGTGTGTGTTGGACGAGGCATCTGAAGCCCTGTGGTCAGATCAGTCAGGGCCTCACAATACATGCCGAGGTGTGTGCGTCTGCATCTACATGCATTTCTGTGGTAGCAAAATGTCCTCGAGCGCACACACCAAATCCTCCACCCCCCATCATCCCCTTCCTCCCAGCCATCATCCATCCACAGCAGAACCTCGGTTATCCTGCCGATGGCTGCAGCAACATCGTAACACTCTGGCTTCACCCCCAATTCATCACCCCCTACAACTCTCTCTGCACACACATGTGATTGGGGTCACTTCTGTTCTGTTCCCACTCATCACTCCTTTACATTTGGAAATGTTGGGTCCAGAGTTGCCTTCTGTCTGTAGTAATACAATCAACCCCGAGTGGAAGAGAGAGAGAGAGATAAGATGTGAGGAAGATAAAAAAAAAGATTCTGCTAAATGATTCCTCTCTGGGTCACACTGGGTCGACTCACATTCTACATGTTGGAAGTTGTGTTGAAAATATTGTTCTTTTGATTTTTTTTTAATGTGCAAATTTATTTTCAAGACAAAGTTTCACAAAATGGGAATAAAACTGAAAAGAGAAAGGTGGATATGGAAATGTTCAGTCAGTAAATGAAGCCAAAAAGCTGCCCTGGTTAGAAAAGAGAAAGTGGTGCGAGCACATGGTGTCTCGTTAGGTCTGAGATGGACATACGGCTATGAGCTGTGGTGTTGGGTGGGTGGGTGGGTGGGTGGGGTTGTGTGACAGTGTGTGGCTTGGAAAGAGGTCAGCCTTCTCCCAAGCCTGAGACAGACACATTGAAATGAGCAGTCCAGCTAACGGCTCTCTGGAGGCTTTGGAAAGCTGCAAACTTCACACACACTTCCAGTCGCAGTCTCTTTGAATCCCCTCAGAAATAAAACACAGAAGCAAAACGTCTTTAGTTTTATTTTCTGTTTGCTGTTTTAACATGTTAATCAGGACAAAGCAGGGCTTACACACGTGTTCACCGGGAGGAGACCATTCTTATACGGACAGGTGATGACGGCGTGCAGGTGTGTGTAAAATCTTTCTGCTCATATCTACTGCTACATATCTACACTTGTACTTTTTGTATATAAATTCTGTCCACATTTGCACTGAGTCCATTTCCAAGTAAGGCTGTTGGGTTTAATTTTCCACCCATATTTGGAATGACATTGAGTGGTCCGCTGGGTATAGAAGCTCCAGTCTCTCATCACGCTGCTGGGGGGATGATTAATAATAAGCACTGATGAATTCTCCACTGTCCCTATGGGTTGTGCCATTACCTAGCAGCTCCAAAATACCACCTGCAGCTATAATTAGAAAAGCGGCATCTTAAGGTCTCGTCACCTTAGATTTGGCCAACGGCTTATGGAACTCTGATCAAGCCCAGGTTACTAATATTTATTTGCATTTTCAAATATGTATGGATGAGATTTTCTTTAAACGACACCGCATGTGTTTAACTGTTTTTATGCAGGTCATTTGAATAATAACCATTGTGACAATTAAATTTCCAGTCCCTAATTTCTGTCAGGCTCTCATCACCACATTCCCAAGGTTGTCTAAATAGACCTAATTTGATTTGAGATCACAGATTAGATCCCACTGTATCTGATTGCAATTTGCCAGCTGCAGATATGTATCAGGGCAAATGATAAATGTTACACAGTCCTAATTACTATGCAAAATGATCACTATTAAAGCTCTCTTGTGAAATAAAAAAAGGGGAGGGAGGAAAAAAGCTTCTAAAAAATGTGCTGAGCTCATTTTGTTAATCAATTAGTCATTTGCCTTAGTCAGTATTATGTTTTAATACTTTTTGCAAATGCATTGATCTTTGAATCTATATCATAATGCACCATAATGAGTCTGCTAGTTGATTACAGTGGTCTGTGGACTTAATCCTGCCAGGGTTATCAGTAGGATTGATGAGCCAATACTCAAGACTACAGCCAGCTCCAAATGGACTTGCTACCATAGGAAGTATTGATATTCAGAGCAAGATGGAAGTTTCTGCTAATCTATTATGTTTAAGTCAGACTTTTGAATAGCTGCTGGGAAACCTTGATGCCAATGCAACCTACTGCTTTCTCTGCAGGACCTGGCCATTAAATGCAAACACGATTAGGTTACAACCTCCAGATAAAATAATGTAATCATTTTAACTGTATGTAATACAGAGAGCAGCCACGGCAGGCTGTTATTGAAGTAATTTAGATTAGATCAATTAACAAAAAATGGATAACTAAAAAAGTTTTTGTTGTTGTTTTTAAAGAAGAGATTAAAACTGGTTCTGGGGAAAATGAGGCTTTCATGTCTTTGGTTGTAGCTTAACTCTGAAAGCAAACAGGATCAGAATACATTTGCACAGTGGGTCTCGTTATAATGTTTGGGGAAACATCTCTAGCGCATTTATTTATTCACTTCATTTAATTTTCTATTTATTTTTTGTTTGTTGAATATTAGCATTAACTGCTAATGTGAGAGCCGATAAGCTGCTAAATAAATAGTTTAAAGATAACGGCAGGATAAAATATGTGTGAGTAATTATTGTTATTTGCATTTAGTACATTTTTCTGTGTTTTGAGGCACATGATGCAGCAAAATGCAAACTATCCATCCTTATTTAAATAACTGCAACATTTTGACATAAATTACAATAAGTGCAGCGAGGTGCCATCTTACTTCCAGGCTATCCCTGTCGCTACATGAGAGGCAGGCAGTGGTCCAACTTTAGAGTGACAGCAATTAACCTGCCTTCCTTGCTGTTTAGCTGCAGGAAATAGAAGGGATGAGAAATTTGACAGCCAGTGATGGGTAGTATTTAGGGTTTAGGGGCAAATGAAATTCTCCCCAAAATGAAAGTCGTTAGAGAGGAAGTTACCCCACAGACAAAGGGCAAAAAGACAGGGTATGTGCGTGTCTATGCATGTGCACACTTATCTGACATACATATGAGCTCATCTTATAACATCTCAAGTTTGTTGTTTAGTGTAGACACATTTTTCACCCAGCATCACTTTTCACAAACAAGCCTCGAGCATCTTTCTCTGTCTGCCCTTCACCTGCCTCTCTGCCTGTCTCTTTGTGCCATTTTTGAGAAGCCACACACACACACACACACACACCTACGATGCAAATCTGTGCTTTGCCCTTGAGCATAATTTAAAGGCCTAATCACCCAGACTGTCCCTTTTGGATGGGGCAGGGAAGGAGGGTGGGAGGATGGTGTCTCTCATTTGCACCCTTACACAAAGAAGCTCATTAGGTTTATCTTTCAGGCCTGAGATTGCCCCACTCAACTGTGTAAATAAGACACTGGCCCTGGCCTGATGCATCAATCACCTCCCAGGACAGGAGAAAGTCCTCCACTGAAATATGAACGATTTCATAAAGGAGCCTTTTGTTAACCATCATCGTCTGTGCCAAGATAAGCTTTCAGTGTAAAGCAGGAAGAGCATTAGGAAAGCAGAGTGAACTGCATGTCTCTGAAAAAATGATTTCCCCTTTCAGTGAGAAGACAGCTCTGCTCTGACTTATTTACAATGAAAGCCATCCTTCTTTTTATTTCAAACCTGGCTATCAGCAGACAGTCCCCACAGAAGAGTACATACAGGCCTGTGACATATAGGCCTGTAGTCCCCCCTTTTGCGATGACACTAAAGATATAGGATGTGAATGACAGCATGGCTACTGTTTGCTCACCCTTCCCCAGACAAAACACAGTATTATTCTATTATCTATCTAGACACTACTCCTTCCTCCTGCTCTCCCTCTGCTCCCCCACCTTACACTCCTTTTTTTTTTCAGCTTCTTCAAACCCGGGCTGTCCATCTATGTTTAAGACACATTACATGTGGCCTTCTGGAATTTACAGTGGTGCTCTCCCAGTAACTCCATTTCGCACTGGCGTCCCTCGAGAGCACGGCGAAATGTCAAGCTGCAAGGCTTGAAAGAGACACGAAGAGAAAGGGACAGTGAGAGGGTGGGAGAGGGAGCAATGGAAGAATTGTGAGGAGAGGATGAGAGATGAAGTGAAATGTGCTGGAAATGAACACTTCTGGGCGTTTTATCCCCAGGCAGAAGGACAGGTGAGAACAGAACCATTTATTTTACAGGTCAAAGACATCACGCTTAGAAACAATTATATATTTTACATGTGAAATTGCTTATAAAGTGCTATTGGAATACATCTAACAGGACAACTTTTAGATTTTTTTTAGAGAGAGGAGTGTTTTTAAACTGACCTGTTTGAGTTGACATTTTTGTCTTTATCTTTTGTTCTATGTAAGGCAGTAGCTCAGTGATAAATGACCAGACCAGGGTTAACCACCTCTGTGTAAATAGGAGGCAGCCATTGAGCTGCATACACTGTGGCCAATAGCAGCACAGTCTGGAACTAACCTAGTACAGGCCAGGATCAATGGCCACTTCACAACTCATTTCCTTTTACGCCTCCCTAACTGCCCTGGTCCAGCTCTGGGAAATAAATGGCACTGGATCCATAAGTCCACAAACACATAGAGGCATGCCTACACACACAGACACACACCGTGTTTTCTCTGAGCAATTGCCGCAGTTCAATACCCCTCACAATAATTTATTTGCAGACTGACTTAGGGATGAATGGTGCATCATCTTTAGTGGCCTCACAATCGAAAACAGGCATTCTGTCATTGTTTGTTGCCACTCCCCTGTCATCGGCTGAAACAGTCATTAATAAAGCGGGGTGGAGTGTTACTGTCACACACAACCTCAATACATACATGTAAATGCCTGTTTTCTTCTAATGTGCACTTAACTGCAGCCTGGAAAAAACGTGCACTTTTTGATGCATTCAGTGTAACGTATTGCTGCCTGCTTTCTCCATAAAGTCGTCGTTCCTCCCCTCAAAAAAAAAAAAAAAAGGAAAGAAAAAACTGCAAGTGGCTTATAGTCATTTGATAGGCCACGGCACCGCTATCCATTTAACAGAGCTTAAAAATCCTACATATGCATATGCCGGGGTGTCCTAAGCTGACAACCAAAAGACAGGATTTGCTAGAAGGCAGCTTTGGAGTGTTGTGAATTTAACAAGCATGTCTAGTATTACAGTTCCTCTCTGCTTTAGTCATGAATAGTAACAAATCAGACTCTGAAACGCATGCCCAATGGTTTGTTGTGTGTACCCTCTTCTACCCTCGTCTCCTTCTTTAGCTAAAATTAAAATGACTTCAAATCTGGTTAAGAAGAAGACTAGCAGGAGGAAGTAGCATCTTTACTGTCACTGATTCTCATCCTGTCATGTGCTCCATGTGTAACACATCCTAGGTATCATCACTTTTTAAATCTTTATGTTGCACTTGTTAACACTCTCTGCTGCTCTAATTACCTTCATCCCTGACCCAATTTTGAATATATAAATGGCTCTAGCCTTCTTGCCAAGTTGTTTGTAATATCACCAGCCTGCAAGGGAAGATGCTCTTTATGCACTGCCTCCAAACACTGTATACATATGTAAGAGAGCCGGCTGGGCTCTCAGCCCGCTCCTCTTCGCAGCTTTTCATACAAATGCAGTAAATAAGCTCAGGCCGCGGGGAATTGAACGCTTCAAACAGACAAACTGACTGACATGTCACTTAGCGCTGGCTTTGGCTCTCTTCACTGCAGGCTTTAGGGCTGAAGCTGCTGGCTTTAAGAGTGTTTCACTCAAGGTCTCATCTTTACTGTTGGACTGCCATCTCCATCATTTAGGACTTGATGATATATATAATGAGGTGAGATTTTTACATTTTTTTAAACCAAATCCAGTTACAGTTGAGTCGTTTTACAAAGTAAACTGAACCTTTGTGCAGATATAGGAAATAAAAGTCCGTTAGGTTAATGTTGGAATTCACGCAGGGCATCCATTGTAGTAGAGATAGTCCAGGCCGCCTCTCTCCAGCCTATGTTCCCACTCAAACAACCTGCCATTCCTCATCAAGACCTAACCACTGCTTATTTACCCACACTGGGGACTTAACTTGCACGAATTGATCAGTGATAGCAGAGGAAAGCTGCTTGTTCCACCCTGATAAAAATTACGCCTATGAGCATATGCAGAACATGCTTTGTGAGCTGGGCGCAGCACTTCAAGCTTGAGTAGACACTAAGCTGATATTGGTTTTACGCTTCAACCCATAGTGCAAAACCTTCCAATAGAAATCCAGAGATTTGATTGTTTCTGCATATGCATTTATCAGAAGTTTACATGATAAATATACATTAGCCTGGTGGCTTGGCCATGCGTGGTATTGTTTCTGTGATACTATTCTTCATGCATTCCTTTTCACCTGTTTGGACTTTTTCATCCAATTCACTGCAGAGCTGATAACCCTAATTTTCACAAAACTTCAAATGGATTTGTAGGAGTTTTGCATCGTTAGTTTCCCACAGAATGACTGTCGGAAGCTGCAAGGAGACACGTTTTAAATGAGAGAATTCCTCTTTTTTTCAGTGACTTTGTATCGTTGCATAATTTAAATTTTGAAGCTAAGGTCTCTGCAAAATGTATAAAATGAAAGCCATCTTCCTTTTGGCCTATTCTCTACTTCATTTTATAATGCTTCCTAAATTATACATCATTTATCTTTCATGCAAATTTCAGCTGTAGTTTGTGTTTTGATAAGCAGTGTAATTGCTCTGTCCTTGTATTGAAGGCTATGAAGGAAGTGATCATGCTTTTGGCACATTTATCAAAGCGCAATAAGAAAAAAATGTCGAACGGAGACCCTTTTCTCCCATAGCTGGACTAAGTGTGCGACAGAGTGATAAATTTTCTTGTTAAGAGAAATTACATCCACTAACTTGAGCTACTTCAGCATGAAATTGAAAAAGAAGCATTTCTTGCAAATTTCCATTCTTGATGCAATGAAAGATGTAGATTAGCCTTTTGGAAAAGGGCGGGTGCAGGAATGAAACTCCAGAGCTCTGATTCGGCTCACGCCTGCTTGTTCTTAGAAGCGTGATATGGGATGCCGCTGTTGGAGAAGTCTTTGTTTGTGAAAGTAAGGCTCAGTCAGGCTGCTTGAACATTAAGGAAAAGCTTGTTTAACAGCTGTCTCGTGTGTGTGTGTGTGTGTGTGGTATACATTTTTGCATGTAGCTTCTTAAGCAAACCTCTTTTTTTTATTAAATCTCTCTGTCACAGTTTGTACTGCATCTCTGTCTAAACCCAGCTCAGGTGAGTGGCCTGTGTTGGTGAGCATGTGTTGGGTTTGGGGTGGAGGGGGGAGAGACACTGACAGGGTGAGTATAAGACTGTGAGATAGATAACTGTATCTTCTACTGTTCACCTAAAGGTCAACCATGCATTACTGTAATCTGAATATTCACAGGGTAACCATCCTGGTGCAGCACATGATCGATGGAGGAGCTTTGGAAAAGATGGATGTTATGTAAGCAAAGAGATGGAGAGGAGATAAGTGAATGGGGTCCTCTACCTTCCCACCAGCAGACGTGTTACATGTTTATTGAGTTGGTCTTTAGAGGAAATGGGTCCCTGTTTGAAAAATGCATCACCTGTTGTTTATTGTGTGTGCTGGGGTTTGATGGCAGGACCAAGTCGGCACATAAACGTGTTTAAACTGCTGTTAAAAGTTCTATAAAAGTCATATTTGCTTCGGTGGCAGGAAATAGAATTGGATCAAGTTATCTTCCCTCACTTATACAGGAAATAATAATTGATAAGTAGAAACCTTGAGTCATAATCGGCTGTGTCCCGGGTCACATGGTGCTGCTTCTGTGACTGAGGTGAGTTCCTCTCTGGCTTAGCTTAGGGTGCTGCCTCTCTCTCTCCCCGTCTCTCATCGACCACATGAAGAGGAGGGTAGCACTTAGACTCAACACTTAACCTGAGCTCTGCAGGATGAGACCGACAGACACTCATACTATTGACCTGCACCAGCAGAGCCCCCCACCCCCCCTGAGACGATCACACACAGAGTTGGCTTGCTCATATTGGTGCACACCCTCAATGGTGACAATGCTGTTGTCATTTTGAGGCCATTTTTGGTTGTTTTACTTGTGTTTACCCAAACTGCTTCACACAATCTGATCCGTATCACTATGACCCGTAAATCTGCCTCATGAGCAGCACATGTATCCAGGTTTGTGCCGACATACACTGTTCATTTGTATCAGAGTGTAAGGGGAGAGATTTTCTTAAAACCCTCATTTTTGCGACAGCTGCTGGTTCTCTGGTGTCGTAATCACACTGTAAGTCACTCGTGGCTTTTTTCTTTGGAGTGGGAGCCTAAGCCTCGTCAACAAAGACAGACATGAGCTCTATGAAAGACGCCTTTATTCAGTGTCTGATCCTTTTGACAAGAATGATGAGAAGATGCCTGCAGTAGTTCTCAGAATAGCTTGGCTTATACCTGTTTCAGATTTATGTGTGTGCTACCTGTAAGCAATGACGACACCCCCCCACCCCTTTGACTCCTCCATTTGTGTGTGTTTCTGTCCTGACTGCTATATTTCATATCAGCAGCTTATCCAGCTGTGTGACCTCTATTTGCCCGTAACTGAGGATCAGAAAGGTCACATTCACCTATAGAGGAAACTTCAGGAGGCAGTGGGAGTATGTGTGTATATCTAAAAGTTAAACATACCTTAAGCTTTGTTTTTGCAAAGAGAATACTTAAACATCTGTCTGAAGCAAACATTTAACCTCTTTCTTCTTCCACCTACGCAGATACCCTCCATGGTTTCTCCTCTTCTCTTCTTTCACCCTCTAAGTGATTTTATGTTGTGGAGGTTTGCAGTTGTCTAGTTCTGATGCAGGAGAATATAAAGGCTTTTGCACAATGCTCCAGGAGCCATCTAACTAAAGTAGACTTGTGCAGCATAGGTCACAGTAAAGACTGAGAACATGCAGAGGAGGTCAATTATCAGAGGAAATATGGTTTTCTTTGGGTATCTGCAAATATTTAGTTTATTTGCTTTGATATGTCATCAATATTTTATTTTAAAAAAATCTCCTGAGCTGATCTCATTGGGAACTGGTAGAGAGTGTGCGTTCCCCATTAGGTTTACGGGTTCAGTCAGGTGAGTTTGTGATGAGGTAAGAATAATTATGAATTTTTAAAAGTAAAAGAAATCAAATAAAATAGGTTTTTAGAGCAATTTTACTTCCTCAGTTTAGGAATAGAAAGCTGAATAAAATACACTTTATCTCCACTTTAACTCATATTTGCACTTGATATCCATGGTGACAAGAACAGTAGATGTTAGTCACCATTTGTGGTTGCAGTGAAAGACAGCAGGTCATGCTTTGTGTTATTACTGGCACTGGCTGCCACTCTTCAGACAGACACACACTTCTGATCTGTTACCTGCAAAACAGACCAACATTTTGAGTTTGTTAGGAGGGAAAATGAAAGGTTATAAAATGCAGTTAGACACCTCTGAGTCCCTCTTACCATCAGCACTCCTCTCTCTTATTCAAGCCTTCTTCCGGGGTAGGAGAGCAAATTCATCTCGTCAGTCCTCCAGGGACGGTGTAGCTATGCAGCTCTGTTTACTGTGGTAGAAAGTTAATATAAATTTTCATCAGTGGGAGAAGTTTACACATATGATTCTATTTGTCCTTCATTATTAGCACCTGAGTCTTTGGCTGGGGAGGCATAATTGTCTACAGACACAGGCCAAATAGATGCAAGGGAAAGGCAAATAAGCACACCCCAAAATAATTAGATGCTTGTGTGTTACAATCCGTCACCCCAGGAATTCTTAATCTAGAAAAATCAATAAACAAGAGGTGAGATAGGTGGGAGAGGGGGAGCGAAGAAAAGATGAGAGGAAGAAATGAATAATGTTATACGAGTGAATGGAGGAGGGGGGGGGCAGAGAGGAGAGGGAGAAAATGGATTGAATTCAAACAGAATATATGAGCAAAATAAGTGATCAGTGTGTAAGTTTGTGTCGTCACTTACCAACACAACAAACAGGCTGACATCAGAAATGATGCAAATTCTGTGCATGAAGAACTTTAGGAGAAGGGATGTCGCTGGAAGTCCACAGGAGGAGGTGTC